>OX456523.1:155922891-156196494 GCA_949748255.1 Eustalomyia histrio
TTCGCGAAGCAAATCTCAAAGTTAGTTTAAACAAAAGTGACTTTCTAAAAAAGGAAATCCCAACAAAGTTCAGGGACTTAATCAATTCACCTTACCAAAAACAGTTAAAGAAATACAGGCATTCCTAGGACTCTCCGGCTATTACCGAAAATTCATATCGGATTACGCAAAAATAGCTAAACCAATGACTAAAAAAGGAACAACAATCGACATAAACAATAAAAATTTCATAAATTCCTTTAACAAACTTAAAACTATACTTATGTCAGACATTCAACGACCAATTTACACTTACAACCGACGCTTCTAACTACGTACTAGGCGCAGTTTTGTTCCAATCAAAAGGACAAATAGCTTTCGCTTCACGCACACTAAATAAACACAAGTTAAATTACTCTACTATTGAAAAAGAACTACTAGATATAGTATGGGCAGTAGGACAATTCAAACATTACTTATACGGAAGAAAGTTTCAACTCCTAACAGACCACAGACCTTTAATCTGGCTCTCAAAATTAAGAGAACCCAACCAATAATTAATTAGTTGGAAAATTAAACTAAATGAATACGATTTCGACATCACATATGTTCAAGGCAAAGAAAATAAAGTAGCAGACGCCCTTTCACGCATAAAGGAAGTAAATACACTCGAAAACAAAATAACTTGCGAAAAATGCGGAAATTTTTATTGAAAAACAGAATATAGACAGGCACGTTAGATTAAAACACCCTATACAAATAAAAAAGATAGACATAAAATAACTTGAAGATCGGCAGAAAATGCGACCACCTTCACAACAGAAAAATTCAATATAATAAGCGAATGGATCAAAAGAATCCCATCACCGATAAAAAAGCATGAAAATATCCAAAAATTAGAGAAAGTCCCCTCAACAAGCAAAAATGCTATTAAAGAAAACATAAATTACCAATTAAAACAATTAGAAATAATGAAGAAAACCCTCTAGCAACCCAACACTCAGCAAGTGAATATAACGAAAACCGCATACCCATAACCGAAAAACAATTACAATCATTTCAAATCGGAATAGACTTAATACAAAACAAAGAAAATGACATTGAAGAATCAGTTAAATATGAAAAACCCGCATAACAGTCAAATTCTTGAAATTTAACAACGAACTAATAGACATAGTATTAGATCGTGCAAATATTTATGAAAAAGCTTAAATAATTATGAAAAAGCTTAACTTAACAGATCTCTCCAAACTCTAACATAAATGGAAAAAAATAATGGATAATCCCTATACCATTATCACCACTAAACTAACGATAACGACAAATAAAGCCATAGACATTGACCATAATGAGATGCTAGATTATATATCAAAACACCATAGCTTACATAATAACCACCCAGGAATAGAAAAAACCTACTTAGATTTAAAGAAACAAATATATTTTCCCAATTTAAAATTAGAAATATCTAAATTTATCAACAATTGCGTTGTATGCAAATACAAACACGAACGAAACCCTATTAAATTACCCTTTTAAAGAACAGAAACAGCTACAAAACCCCATGAAATTTATCATATAGACATTTGGTTCCAAAACCAAGAAAACCCTTATGCCACTATTATTGATAAATATTCAAAATATGATTTCATTAAAGAAATTGAAAATAAAACTTCCTTATCTCTTATCAAATCCTACACGGAACTCTTTATAATAATGAAAAACCCCAAAGAATAATAATGGACAATGATTCGGTTTTTAAAAATCAAACCTTCCTAGACTTCTTAGAAAAAAACAGCATTGAATACCACTTTTGTACACCAAACCGACATACAGGAAACGCTGACAGAGAACGCTTCCACGGATCACTTAATGAACACATACGAATACTAAAAACAAGAGAACAACTACAAGACGTAGCCTATAATATAGACCTCAACCTTCAAGCACAAGCAGGTAATAATAATTGACTTACATTTCGCAAACAATATTGACTCAATACATATCCTTGACAGAATTGAACAGAAAAAGACACAAATGCTAGAATACCATAATAAAAAGAGACAAGACAAAGAAATAGATCCCCATTTTATAAAACTAATACAAAAGAAAAAGCTAGACCCTAAAATCAAACTTATTGTTACGATTTTACCCTTTATAAAATCGTTGATTTATTTACCTTTTAAATAAATCGAGTTCTTTCTATATTGCAAATAATAAACACTGTTTGAAATTATTTATAGCTCTATTAGTTTATAACCGTCACTTAAAATTACAGAAATACACTTTAACAGTCCACTTTATTTACACGATTTAGATAGACTAAACATTAGCCACACTTTAGTTCTTCACACTCTGCGTTTTACTTTTAAACTGAACTACTGCGTCACCGAGTACCAGTATTTATATGAGTAGTCAGGTATTCTAGTTATTTCCAGTTTATTACGACACTAAATTTTTCCAGCTGTTAAAATTAGTGTTACACGAAATTTCTAGGTGTAGAAATTTTGTGTAACACTGCCGCCCACTTAAGCCTGTTCGTCCCGAACAGACATACATAGCTATTCCTTTTCCATAGTTGGCTAGTCGTTCCAGTTGAACAACCTTCATTTTTGACCTTGGGCTCTGATCTTCTGTATTCTGTATACCACATCATTCAACCTTTTAATTACTCTATAGGGTCCGTCCCAATGCGTTTGTAGTTTGGGAGATCATCCTTTCTTTCGTTGCGGGTTAAAAAGTAGAACCAGCTGACCCTCATTAAATCCTTCAGAATTTGCTGCCCTATCATACCTCGCCTTCATCTTATCGCTAACTATTTTAATTTGATTGCGTACAAACTCATGAAGCTCGTTAAGGTCTTCTTGTTCCTGGGAAGCATTGTCTTTATCTATAGCGGCGGGCTTAACTCCAAATTCTAAATCGCCAGGCAATTTAAGTTCCGTTCCGAAAATTATTTTTGCAGGTGTCCGGGAGGTGGAATCGTGAACAGCCGATCTGTATGCCAACAGAAGTTTAGGGATGTGTTCGTCCCAGTCCTTCTGATTTGCACTGACCACTTTTCTTAAGTATTCCTCTAAAGTGCGATTGAATCTTTCGACCATACCATCAGATTGTGGATGCAGCGGGTTGGTTCTTGTCTTTCTTATTCCATACAACTCACACATTTCCTTGAAGATAGCAGATTCAAAATTCCTTCCCTGGTCAGAGTGTAATTCTAATGGAACACCGTAGCGGCACACCCAGTTGTTCACAAATGCGCTTATTATCGTTCTGGCTTCCTGGTTCGGTATAGCGTATACCTCAGGCCATTTACTGAAATAGTCGATCACCACAAGAAAGTAACGATTTCCGATATCACTGACAGGGAAAGGGCCTGCTACATCCATTGCTATCCGCTGAAATGGGGCATCCGAGTTGTATTGTTGAAATTGCCCACGATTTCTCCTTACTGGTCCTTTAGCTGCGATGTATTGCGCGCAATTTGCTATCCAGTCGCTTACAGCTTGCTGGCAGCCGACCCAGTAGAATAATTGTTTTAACTTCTCTAGGGTTTTCGTGACACCGAAATGACCACCACTGGTACCGTCATGGAACTCTTTTAATACTTCGTCTATTTTGCTTGACGGCACCACAATTAGCTTTGTCTCAGTTTTGCCATCCGCACTTTCCCATATACGGTATTAGCAGTGATTAATTACCCGTAGACTGTTCCACTGGGCCCAATACGCCTTCATTAGCGGACTTTCAGCTGATATTTGTTCACGGGTAGGCCTCCTGTCCTCTGCTTTGGCTGACATAATTTTTAACAGTATGGGGTCATTTTGTTGCGCCCCTGAGCAGGCTTCACTTGACTCAATATGCGTTAGTCTTATATCAACGATGCACTCTTTTCCTTCAGCCCTCGAACAATGTCTGCACTCTAAATTACAGGGGCGTCTTGAAAGGGCGTCCGCATTGCAATGTTTTATGCCTTTCCTGTGCTCGATGCTGAAATCATAGCTTTGAAGTCGTTCAATCCAACGAGCTAGCTGCCCTTCTGGTTGTTTAAATTGCAGCAGCCACCTTAGTGCAGAATGGTCGGTTCTTAGTTGAAAGTGCTGACCGTACAGATACTTGTGGTAGTACTTTACACATTCTACCGCCGCCAAGAGTTCCCGCCATGTTACGCAGTAGTTCCTTTCGGGGTTCGAAAGTACTCGACTGTAATAGCCTATGACTTTTTCGGTGCCATTTATCACCTGCGAAAGCACATCTCCTATTCCGTGTCCGCTTGCATCGCTATCCAGCACAAATTTTTCCCCGACCACAGGATATCCAAGAAGCGGTGCCGTGCATAATAACTCCTTGAGCCTTAGGAATGCTTGTTCTTGGGCTTCACCCCAATGAAATGGTCGCGCCTTCTTAGTCAGCTCATGTAGACTCGCAGCCACACTGGCAAAATTTGGTACAAATCGTCGGTAGTATGTGCAGAGACCTAGAAAGCTGCGCAACTTGTGCAGATTTTTCGGGCGAGGCCAATCTTTTACAGCCCGAATCTTATCTTCATCGGTTGATATACCCTCTGCAGTTACGCGGTGCCCTAAATACTTGACTTCCCTCTGGAACAGTGTACATTTCTTTGCGCTAAGCTTGAGTCCAGCAGCAGATATTCGCCTTAAAACTTCTGCTAAGTTCTTCAGGTGTTCATCGAAAGTTTTTCCCATGACAATTATGTCATCAAGGTACACTAGGCAAGTTTTCCAGTGGAGTCCTTTCAGCACGTTTTAACCGCTCGAATGTTGCTGGAGCATTGCAGAGTCCAAAGGGCATCACATTAAACTGCCATAATCCGTCACCTGTGCTAAAGGCAGTTTTCTCCTTGTCTTGCTCACAAATTTCTACTTGCCAATAACCACTTTGCAAGTCCAATGTGGAGAACCAAATGTTCCTGCTAGCGTGTCTAGAGTGTCGTCAATTCTCGGTAGTGGATAGCTGTCCTTCTTGGTGATATCGTTTAGTTTTCTGTAATCAACACAGAATCGGGTGCTGCCATCCTTTTTTTTAACTAAAACTATGGGCCAGCTCCATGGGCTAGAAGATGGTTCGATTACTTCACTACGCTCAATTTCGTTGACTAACTCCTTTACTTCATTTCGTTTTGCTAGAGGAATACTTCTGGGCGCCTGCTTTATTGGCCTCGCTTCACCAGTATTTATTCGGTGTTTCACAATCGCCGTTCTTCCTTGGCTTTGGGTTTTCATGGCGAAGACAGAGCTGTATTTCCTGATTAGCTGTTTGGCCTTATTTCAATCAGGCGGCGCCAGTTCTTTTACCCATTTTTCCACATATTCTGCCAGCATCTCTCGGTCTTCAACGGACACACTGGAAGGTTCCAAGTTCTTTTCGCAACTGATTATTGCTTCTGGCGCAGTACATTTGGCTATTTCAGAGTTCTTTCGGACAACTTTTTCACAATTTGATAGGTTCCGTAATCTTACAGGAACTTTTTTGTCTTTGCTGGTTTTTACGAGGGCTTTCGCTGTGATAAGGTCACTTTTTATTTCTGATGATTCTACCACCAACAAGCTGCCGACCTCACAATCTCCTTCCATACGCACCCATACTAAAGTTTCAGCCCGTGCTGGTAGTTTTTGGTGGCTGACGGTAACTAGCTTTCTTACCTGATACGCTTGCTCATATCCAACATCAAGAGGTATTTCAATATTGCGCCAAATCATAACTTTTTGCTCCATATGCAGATTAATGCCGTGCCCAATCATGAAATCTGCACCAATTATTACTTCGTCCACAATATCGGCAACAATAAATACGTGATTTACGCTTATGTTGGCAATCGTTAGTTTTACATTTATTTTACCATAGACATAGGCAGGCTCCCCAGTAGCTGTGCGCAGACTTACCCCGTATAGTGGTTCAACTGCCTTTTTCACAAAATCAGGCCTGATGATTGACTGTGAATGTGCTTTCGCCCGTTGATGTACCCATAAGCAGTAAGATTGCTTTTCTCCTGATGTATTACTGATATGGAGATTGTGGGGCCATCGGTTCTGGGAGCTAGCTCATGCCCTGTAGTGCTAGCTCTTTTTAGTTTAACGGTGACTCTTTAGGTGATTGCTGATCGGCCCGGAGGCTCTTCCTTGGTGCTTTGCAATTTCGCTGGAAGTGTTCCATTTTACCGCAGTTGTAGCATTTGTCCTTCAGTTTGCCCCGCTTTTCACCTAATGCCTTCATAACTGCCTCTATTAACTTCGTGCTCATATCTGCCTCATTTTCGGCAGTCACTTCGAGGTTACGCACCTTAAATATTTGTGGCTTCGAAATCACCTTCGCAGGCTCTTGGGCCAGCGCGAATGAGACAGTTTCAGCAAAAGTCGATTTCTGCGTAGCACACACCGCATGTCTTACATCAGAATCCTAAACTGATCTAAGAATGGGTGATTTTCACCTGGATAAGTCAGCTGCACCAACCGTTCAATTTCTGTTGCAAAATCTTGCAACGACTCATTTGCTTTCTGAAGTCTACCTCTAAGTTCCATTCGGTAAATTTCCTTTTTTTGTTCGCCACCATACTTTTGCTGCAGTGCCACCATTATGTCGTCATAATTATTTCTGCTGGTGATTGGCACACTTTCTAGAATTTCTGCAGCGTTTCCTTTTAAGGCCAGAATCAACTCTATAGCTTTTTCTTCGATGTTCCACATATTTCTGGTGGCAACTGTCTCGAACTGGAACTTAAAAACATAAAACGATATGCTGCCATCAAAAGAAGGGGCCTTTGCTCTACCAGAACTTTCCTGAATAGTTCGTACTGGACCCTCTTGACATTGGAGATTATTTACTTTATTTTCTAGATCTTGTAGTTTTCTCTCAACATCTTTAGCTTGTATTTCCACGCCAGTCTCTAAGTCGGACAACTTTTTGTTAAATCTGTCCATTTTCTCATTTGTGGCTCTAGAAGTTTCCTGAAACTTTTCTTCCATCTTCGTTAGCAATTTCTCGTTCATCTACATCTAAGTTAATAGTTTCTCGTTGTCTGCTCTAGAAGTTGCTTGAAGTTTAACTAGCAAGTTCTCGTTGTCCACTCTAGAAGTTTCCATCTTTTCCATTATAGCAGCCAACATTGCGCTTAACTCCAAGTTACCTTCTGTTTTACGCGTACTTACCTCCATTACTTCTTTTTCTTCAAATTCGTAAGTCGCAATGTCAATCTTACGCCGCTCGAATTCCTCTATCAGCCGCTTTTGTAATTCTGTCTTATTACCTGCTGTCGGTAGCTCCAACTTGCTCAATTCCTTTTTGAGCTGTTCCACCTTAAGCTCCTCAAATTTCATGAATGCTTATTATTTTGCAATGCCACTTCTGACACCAATTGTTACGATTTTACCCTTTATAAAATCGTTGATTTATTTACCTTTTAAATAAATCGAGTTATTTCTATATTGCAAATAATAAACACTGTTTGAAATTATTTATAGCTCTATTTATTTATAACCGTCACTTAAAATTACAGAAATACACTTTAACAGTCCACTTTATGTACACGATTTAGATAGACTAAACGTTAGCCACACTTTAGTTCTTCACACTCTGCGTTTTACTTATAAACTGAACTACTGCGTCACCGAGTACCAGTATTTATATGAGTAGCCAGGTATTCTAGTTATTTCCAGTTTATTACACTAGATTTTTCCAGCTGTTAAAATTAGTGTGAAGAAATTTCTAGGTGTAGAAATTTCGTGTAACAATATATTATTACATCCAACTCAAGTAAACGACCTTAATATAATGGATCCTTCAAAAACAAAATACTATATTAAGACCAATTTATTAAACAAAAGCATCATTTCAGCTCTCTAGAAAATGCTACTCCTCATTATAATAATGTTTAAAGGATTATACGCCCAAAAACTCACCGTAACAGACTTAAACCAAGGAAACGGATTCACAATCATCCAGTTAGACGAAAACCCCTTAATCCAAAACTATTCAAAGATATTACACATCTTCAAAACAGTAAATTACTTCAATTATCTTCACAACCTAGAATTATTAATACTACCTACATCAACTCGAACATACTAAAACTCAATTAAAAGCAATCATACCCACATCTAGAACAAAACGCGGACTAATCAACATAATTGGCACAGGCCTTAAATACATCTATGAACTCATGGATGATCACGACAGACAAGAGATCGAACAGAAGCTAAAAGTTATAACAACTAACAATCAAGCCTTAATTTAACAATCCAATAAACAAATTACAGTAAATGACCACTTTGACAAACAATTATTAACCTTCACAGCCCTTCAGACTAACAAGAGTTCACTTTTAACCACTGTCCTTAATAAAGACAATAAAATAGTAGAAATCAACAAATTGACGCAATTAAGATATGAATTAGACCATATTGAAAAGCTAATAGAGCAAGCACGAGAACTGATCCTTAATGCGCGATTACGAACCCTTAAAAGAGACATTTTAACTGACCGAGAAATATTCGATTATGACATAACCTTAGACAAAATAGAAAATATTGAACTAGACTTAGCCACAATTGACAAAAACATAATCTTTATAATAAAGATACCCAACTTGGCAAAAGACCAATACAAAAAGATCCTAATTCAACATATCCCAAATAAAAATAACAAGCAAATTGTATTAGAAAATAAGAAACATCTAACTTTTAACAATACCTTATATAAACTAACAAAAAATGTTAAAGCCCTTTCAAACCTCAAAGATAATTGTATCGAAAACCTATTTAATCATAACCAAATGAATTGTAACTAAGAAAACAACCCTAATCTAGAAATAATAGAGATGGGAACGAATATATTTATTGCTATTAACGCCCAAATTAAAATAAATCAAACATGCAACGAATTCCCGCTTCAATTAAAAGGAAACTTCCTATTAACACTTGAAAATTGTCAAATTCAATTACACAAATGGTACAGCAGAAAAGAATACACTGAAACCATATTAATTCCAAACCCTATTAGAGATATAACCAATACTAATCAAACCATATTAAACCTAGAAACACTAGAATATAAGCATATAATCAACACTAATCATATAGAGGAACTAAAATATCACTCAAAAATTAATTACTCATTAAGTTCAGTTATTGTCGTATCTATTATCCTATTATACTTTATATTTATCTCAAACATCGTTCTAAGAAAAACACTAAAGTCACAGTAAACTTACCCCTATTACCGCTGGAAAACGGGCAAGCATCTTCGTCCGGGGGTGTTATGACAAAGCATCAATGACACAATGACCAAACTACCATTTGCGTAGAACGAATCTCATCTTATCTTACCCATACCAACTGTATAAAAACCAGAATATTGTTTTAAGACATATGCGCGTTATCACGCACCACTCTTTTATCACTTAAACCGAGAAATGTATAATTGTTCTTATATTACCCATACCAAGTGTATAAATACCAGGAAGTTAGAAGACAAATAATCACGATCGTTGAATCAAGGAGATTGTCCAATCAATTGGAACGTCCCTCTGACCAATATCATAATTCGGCAGAGTATTAATATACTGCGATAGACCAGGTCAGGAAGACATCCCGATAAATATATTTTTATAAAACAGCCACAGGGTGACTCATTTGATACGAACGAAATGGAACGGGAAACAAAATTTGTATTATCGGAATGTGCAAAACGGACAAAATTTTTTGCAAAGTTCGACAAAAATCACCTTCCATTGTCAATTATTATAAAACAGCCACAGCGTGACCCATTTTTTATTGCGGTTGTTTTATAAAAACTCCATATAACCCTTCACGGATTAGATTTTTTACTTCTCACTACTCTCATATGTACGTATAACATAAGTACTTAAAAGAAAATACAAACTTATTAATTTATGTGTGCTTAAAATTAAAAAAATTCTTAGCTATTAATTTTCGAATGTGAACATAAAACAAAAAATTTTGCAAGTTTCATTCATAACAATTTATCATGAATTTAGAAATTTTAGTGTTGATATATGAATTTTTCTGAACCCTTGTTTTTTTATTGTTTTTTGTTTGCAGTTTTAATCTTTCAATCCTAGCACGGAATCTTGTCGATGTATTAACAGAAATAGGCTTTGTAATTTTTACTAATGTAAAATTTTTTTATACATACCGAATTAAGTAATCCCTGCTGAGTAGCGTTCCTATATTTCTCCCATTTAGCCATTACGTCTGTAATTTTTTCCTCAAAAAGTAAACTTCTTTCCGTATTTCCAACAACTTCATAGATGGCATATCCCATAGAGTTATCTTGAAGTCCAATTTTCTTTTTAATTATTTCCATAACTTCAAAAGCGGTGGAGCTTGGATGGAACTCGATGGAATAGAATTGGCCGTCCATAAAATGGAATCTTGAATAGCATGGCCTGCGATTGACGGTACACAATATTTCCTCACGGCTCGGTGGCCATTGGCGCCTTCGCGTTCCTTGCGTTTTAAAGAAACACTGGATACCGGAAAGATTTAAAGAAATTGTTTTTAAATATAATAAAAAAAAATAAAGTATAACAAAAATTACATTGGATTTCATATAAAAAATTGTTGAAAATTGTATTGAATATTAAAAAAATACTCAATTAAATAACAAAAACTTAGATATTTGCCATGAAATTTTTCTAGGTGCTAAAGAAATATCAAGAAAGTACTCAATTTGGTGAGACAAAACAATGTTTACAATTTACAAATTGTATTTTAAAACATAAAATAAGTTAAAAGTTAATAATGTTTGTATTAATCATGTCTTCTGTATGTATTTTCGCCTTCTGTTTGGCGTTTACTTTATAAAAGGCATTTTAGAAGCTTGGTCACCATTCTAACGAAATTCCCTTGTAAAGTTTTGCCCGACAAATGTATATACAATTTAAATAAGTATTCTGAGCACATACATTTAGTTGAATCATGTGTTTTACCCTTAAAATAGTGAAAACCCTTGCTTTTAAACTTGTGGTTAGTGTCCTATTGAAGTTAGTTTCCTATTAAGTCATCTTATCACTGAAATATGCTTTATAGTAGGATTGATAGTTTCGCACTTAAATCATAAAAAGGTCTTAGAAGAAGAAAAAAGTGTTATTTGCGTTTTTTGGACATCATTTAAAAATACCAAACCCACATTCCAATAAAATAAGCAGACATATAAGTCTCACAAATCGTTCAAAATCACATGTTCTATAAATCATTATGCACCAAGTCATACGATTCGGTGCTTATTTTCTTCTGCAAAAGCGAGGCGTCCGGTCAAAGTTGATTTAAAAATTACTTAAAAGTCATGGGAGAACGTTTTAAAATCATTTTACACAAGAACAAGTAACAATAGGCTTAAACTCGGCTGTGTCGAATCTTTGAATAACCTACACCAATATCCTACAGAAATGTTCTTTACTGTTTTTGATACAAATAATGTAAAAAACTTCAGAAGTAAAATTATAAAAATCTTTTTTAAGGTAAAATTTTGACGTGAAAAAATTTTTTGAGGTTAAAAAAATTTTTTGTGGTTAAAAAAAGTTTTAGTGGTAAAAAAGTTTTTTGATGGAAAAATATTTGACGTGGTCCGTTTTTGCTCATTTTCAATACCAAACTTCTCGGAAGGATGTCCAGTAATCTAGGTAAAAATGGGCACACTGGCTTCCGTATTCGCGTCGTGATCGTCATTTCAACAGACAGACGGGCAGACAGATAGACGGACAGACAGACAGACAGACAAAATACATCAAAGTTTGAATTTGCAATCTCCACAATGCTGCCCCTATTGCTTAATGTCTAAAAACTCTCTGTGCCAAGTTTCTGCAAAATTCATTTGTATTTAGAGGTATCACAAGAAGTTAACTTTTAAAAGTTAGTAATTTGTCGCTAGAGTAATTTATACAAAAAGCAGAGTTGATTTAAATTGAATTATTTTTTAAACTATACGCCATAATTTAATAAAATTTTCCAATATAGCCTTAATTAATGTGAATAAAAGGAATAAGATAATTAAAAAAAAATAGTAACTTTAAAGAAAAAAAATATATATAAAAAAATATAAAAACACATACTTTAGTCAAAATATCCAAATTTTGTGAAAAGATGTAACTAAAACTTCAACCTGCGCTAATGCCTTATATAAGTAAATTTCTCAAATCTGATTTTAACTTTAATGGCAATTAAGAATCTACAATCAACATTTTTTGTGCTATTTTCCTAACTACCTAAAAACGTTGTCGTCGAAAAATCCAACTTCTTGTTCTTTTATAATCTACTTACCAAGAGCTTTTATTAGACATGACATTGTTTTTAATTTTTGAAATGATAATAATTATCCTTACAATTGAATATAAAATTTGACTTTTTAGTTTTTCGCTATTATTTAGCGTATTAAAAATCAATCCGTAACAAAAACCGGGTCTCACATAAGAAGACATTCCGTGGACATATAATCTTTCAAAACAGAATTTTGCGCAGAGCCAAATATAAGCATAGTTCTTGGTAAAAGTGGAATATTTTTTGTATGAAATTTTCGTGAAATACGCGGATCCTAATTCAATTTTGATTATATATTCGCCCAAAAATATACTAGATTTGATGAGTTGCGATCTTAATATTTAAATTAATAGAACAAGTACAACTATGAAACTTTAATGGCAATGTGCTACCTCTAAATAAAACTTTTTTTCTTAAATTTCTATGGCGGACCATATTTTTTCCATAATGGCATATTTGTAGGGTTGTGGAGTTCGCAAATTCGAACTTTTTTTGTTCTGCAATTTTTTTCTGTAATTTTTTATATAAGCACGAAGCTTAAAAAATAAAAGAAAGTGTAAATTAATTTAAACGAAAAATTAAATTTGGATTTTATTTGGAAAGCCAACCCTCCAATTTGGTCCCTCGAAGAAATCCTAGAGAGCCTAGGATTGGATAGATCCAGTGAAATTTGTCCAGTAATTGGGATCAAAGTTGTTATCCCGTAACAACAATGGCGACATATTTTCCAGCCGCCGACATTTGGTTGGTGATCAGAAGAAGGCATCCCGAAGAGTTGCATCCCGTGGCCAACAAGAAAGAATTGATTGATCTTTATTAATTATATATAGTGCGTTTTATTAATTATATTATTTATAATAAGTGAGTTTGATAGGAATATATTACATTTATTATTAAAAATTGGTTAGAAGCTCATAATAAAACCCTACCCAACAAAATCACTAAGTACCACCAACGGGGTAAAAAGTAGTACCAAAAGAAAATTAAAAAGGAAAAAAAGATACGGTTTTTTATATGACTCAGTGCGGCTAACATCAATTGCATACGTTCTAAAGAAAACACGTTTCGTTTCCACCCTTGTTTTTCTTACTTTGCTGTGCAATAAAATTATTGAGAAAAAATACACGCGGCACATACAAAAGGCAAAGTAACGAAAATTCAGTAAATAGTAAAAGAAAGAAAATTAAGGAAAATGCATTAAAAAAACAAGTAAGAGCGGCTAAATTCGGATATGCCGAATCTTATATACCCTTCACCATGGATGGGAAAAAGCTGAAGTTTATATATGGACATATATGGAATGGACAGATTTATATACGGACGTCTTTAAGAGGAAATTAACCATTTAGTTTGGTGATAAAACTTGGATTGGGGAAGATTTATGGTTCCAGAATATAGGTATTTAAAAAAAATTTATGTTTTTGGCATAACTTTTTTGTATCGAGTTTTTCAGCAAATATGTTATACTAAAGAATTTCGATCTTTTGCTATATAAGACGTAGCCATAGGTCATATTACAGCTCTAGAATAGTGTTTGTTGTTTGTGTATAAAAGGTGAAGAGGTGAAAGAAAAGAATTTCAACAAATCGTTAAAAGAAATCACTAGAACTGCATGTGTTTTATTTCAACAAAAACGTTTGATTTAGCTGGCAAATTTGCATTTGGGATTTTTTTCGCTTTTTTATTAAAAATATTTTTAATTTCTTTAGCTTAATTTTAAAAATTTGAAGGAAAATAGTTTATAATTTTTTTTATAAACTATTATAAGTTATGACCTAAAATAGTTGCACTCAAGGGGAAATTATGTATAAAATTTACTTAATATATGAGATATAAAATGGTTTAAAAATCTTTTTATAAATTCTTTTAAATCGGAGCAAAAAATAGAAATGAAACCGTTTGTATTTTGTTTGTATCAGAGGGTTTTTAAAAAAATTTTGATGTTTTTAGCCTATTTATGGATTATTATAAAAAAAACAAAAAATAAACAAAAAAAAAAGTCTTAGGAAAAATAAAAAAAAATGTACAAAAAATAAAGTGAATTGACCAGGATTTTATCCCGCGACCCTTCCACCTGTGGTGAAGGGTATAAAAACGTTTGTATTTTGTTTGTATCAGAGGGTTTTTATAAAAATTTTGATGTTTTTAGCCTATTTATGGATTATTTAATTATTAATATAAAGTTGTATATAAATTAATTATTAAATGTTTTAAAAAAACAAAAATAAACAAAAAAAAAGTCTTAAGAAAATAATAAAAAAATGTACAAAAAAAAGTGAATTGACCGGGATTCGAACCCGCGGCCTTAGAGAAAAAAAAGTATTTGTGACATAGCGTCTAGACAACTGAGCTATTGAAGCTCACACAAAATCATCGTCAATAGAGGTAGATATATAAAATTCTTCGTTCATTAGAGATTTGTTTAGTTTTTCTTTAAATGTCAAATCTTTGTATGTGTGTTGTTTGTGCATAAAAGGTGGAGATGAAAGAAAAGAATTTTAACACATGGATGTGTTTGTTAAGCGTAAAATTCTACATACATATTAAACAAAGGGATTTTACGGAAAAAATTAGAGGTAGTCCTGGTTTTTTACTAATATCTCAGCCATTTATTAACCGATCTGTCTGATTTTTAATAGCAAACAGAAATGGATCACATGTAACAGAAATAAAAACCAATCAAGTCCTCATCATGTCGGGGTTCTTCGGAAAACCCATTTCAACACACAGACGGACATCGTTAAATCAACTTCGCTCTTCATAAGGACCTAGAATATATATACTGTTACGATTTTACCCTTTATAAAATCGTTGATTTATTTACCTTTTAAATAAATCGAGTTCTTTCTATATTGTAAATAATAAACCTTGTTTGAAATTATGTATAGCTCTATTTATTTATAACCGTTACTAAAAATTACAGAAATACACTTTAATAGCACACTTTATTTACACGATTTAGATAGACTAAACGTTAGCCACACTTTAGTGCTTCACACTTTGCGTTTTACTTATGAACTGAACTACTGCGTCACTGAGTACCAGTATTTATATGAGTAGTCAGGTATTCTAGTTATTTCCAGTTTATTACGACACTAGAATCTTCCAGCTGTCAAAATTTGTGTAAAGAAATTTCTAGGTGTATAAATTTCGTGTAACAATACTTTATAGGGTCTAAGATCAATATTGTAGAAATTATAAACGGAATGACAAAATTATATATACCCTTCCACCTGTGGTGAAGGGTATAATAACGAAAATATAAGTGTCGACCAAAAGAAAGAAGCCCAAGGAAATACACATATATTAGGGATACATAAAAAACAACAACAAAAGAAGCACACATTTAAGTGAAGAAAGTATAAGGTAAGAGGGTTGAGATTGCGGAAATAATTTACAAAAAATTGCTGGATAATGTATTGAGGGAAAATTTTTTGAAAAAAAAAAAAATTAAAAACAAAAAAAAAATGAAACTACTACAATTTTGGCAATTTAAACGAAACAAAATAATTTCATTTGTATATGCCAATAAATATTGTTCAAATTGTTTTTCGACAAATCACTATAAGGCAAAATGTCCAAGTGCAAGTAATGATCAAAATACAAACAAAGACCCAGGTCCCAGAACAAGGCCTTAACAACATCGTTAAGATAACAAAAGGCCTTCTAGATTCAGCACTCAAAATATAAGAAACTCGTCAAAACTTCAATCAGAGCGATCACTTCAAATAGCAATCAAATAGACTCAGTTCAAGTTAATTTGCCACAACAAAATTAAACTACTATCTATTCGAGAAATGATAGATACAGGTTCAATTAGAAGTTTCGTTTTGAAACGCATACATCAAAATCTTTCAATACCGCTAGAACGCCACCGCAGCGAAATATCTGGTTTGGTGAAACTGTTGTAGGATATTCTAAAGAAAGGTTCTACACATGGTGAAAAGAAGAATTTTAGATTTTAAAATTAAATTTAGAGTGGTTGTGGTGCCAACATTAGCCCATTTTATGCCTTCACGGCCTATTCCCATTAAAGATGTAGGCGAAGTTAAATGTTTAGAACTCGCCGGGCCCTTCTTTTATAAACCAGTGGCAATTGAGATGGTAATCGGTAGCGATTATTTGCCTTTTACAAATTTAACGGGCGTAAAAATTAATCTTTGAAATTGCCTTGAAGCTAGAAAGTACCACTTTGTATGGTAGGGCCTGAACCAGCTAATAAGGTCCACTCGTTTCATACGTTCTTTTCGCCTTCATTTTTTCTCCCTCATCAAACCTGAAAGTAAAAGCACCAAAGAAGTATTTAACGCGGCAAAAAAGACTTGAAGTGAGTTCTCACTAAATGATGTGCAATATCAAGGCCCAACACTTCAAACAGATTTGATACGTTTTCACTGGTGATATACAAAAGATGTATAGGAGTCATTCTATGTCAAACCGAACACCTTTTTTACAACACCTCTTCCGATTTACTTTAAATAAAGCAGACGTATTAAAAATTAAAAAATATTTCACACGTATTTCCAGAAAAATATCAAAATTTTTTTTGAAAAAGATATGTGCATTTGGAAATCGATGAAATCGTGAAAAATCTTCCGACATGACAACTTTTAAACTAATGTTTCGCAAAAACTTGTGGATGGATTTTAAAGACCAATGGCTTATTTTAAAGGTATTTGAACCTCCTTTTTAATTTTTTTTTTAATTTATTTATTTTTTTATTTTTAAAATTTGGTTTTTTTACTTAATTTCCGTTTTCCACCATCTTCGAACAAGTCGAAAAATCTGAAAAACATTATTTCTTAAAGCTCAATATAACGTTAATATTCCCTGTAAATTTTAGAATAGAAGTCGAATGGATTCTATTTTTTTCGATTTTTTTCCAATGTGTCCATTGTATCCAAAAAAAAAATTTTTTACAAGACATCGGAGACATCAAAGTAAATTTTTAGCAAAAATCGTACGGTCTGACATAGACAGATTTTAGTGCATGAGGCAGATCACCATTATCAACAAATTTTGTTCCGCAACGAAGCATACGAATATATAAATTCTTTTCAACTCAAAACCGCAAAGTCTGGTGTAAATTGCACACCTTTTTATTTAGCGGTAAGGACTCCACTTAAACTATGTAATGATTTGTACCCCAAAGCATCCGCTGGTGGTCACGCCAAGTAAGTAAGGTTTTAAAGGCTGTCACATCGGCTGGATTTCCTTTAAAAAGATGACAGCAAATGATAAGATTCTATTTGTACATTTCTGAAATTTTATGATTCCAGTACAATAAAAACGAATGCGTTATCAGATAATTTTTACAACGTTGTCGAACCAATTTAAATTGCCCCCTCCACTAAAAAAAAGGATTTTGTCAGTGATAGCAAGGTTGTTTGACCCTCTAGGTTGGTTAGGCCCGATCGTGGTAGTCGCGAAAACTTTGATGCAAGAATTGTGGGAAGACAAATCCGATTGGGCTGAAGAAGTCCCTCAGCTCATACTTTTGAAATGGAATTCAACATTGAAAAATATACCCTTTATTTCAAATAAAAAAATTCCTAGATGGGTAGATTTCTTACCAAACTATCATATACAAATACTCGGTTTTTGCGACGCCTCAGAAAAGGCATATTGTGGCACTACCTATATTATGCTACACACAGACATTAGTAG
Source organism: Eustalomyia histrio (assembly GCA_949748255.1). Lineage (NCBI taxonomy): Eukaryota > Metazoa > Arthropoda > Insecta > Diptera > Anthomyiidae > Eustalomyia > Eustalomyia histrio. The sequence goes on from OX456523.1 coordinate 155,940,831, forward strand.
AAACATGTGTTTTTTAATGCTTATTTTTTTAGTACAGACGATGGAACCAATAACAAAATCATAAAGGAAACATCAGTTATGTGTGTGCGAATATACTTCTACTAAACAAAAATACGTGGAAGAGTAGCTTATTTTTAAAATTTGTTTTTAAAAATGTTTCTATATTATTTTGTTAATTATTCATATGCTGCTGGTTTTACTTTTATTTTAACAGATACCACATTTTATGTTTATTCGGACTACCGTTCCGAAGCTCGAATTGTATGGAGCTTTATTAATTGCTAATTAGAGGCTTAGTTAAAAACTGCCGCTTCACCTAAGAATTGTTCTTGTGGACAGATTCGACTATAGTTTGGGGTGGAGGATAAAAAGGTGTACGTGGTAAAGTGGCTAAACAATCCCTAACAAGCCTTATCTGGTAAGCATAGGGTAACGTGTTCCCTCGATCCATGGTAATTCACTCAAAGCCGACTCGTAGATAGTCTTATCTGTACTTGGACTAAGCTGACTTTCTCATATTTGCAAGAATAATAAGAAAGAGAGACATGTCTTAATTATGAATACGATAATCCCATTTTCTATATGAAAGTGGCCTCCTCGTGGTATCCTCTGGGGTCTGCCCTGACTATCAGGGTTGGAGCGAAATCGGGCGGCCTCGAAATTTCCAGTCAACCAGAGGATATGTCGGGGGAATAACATGCTCTATGCTACTTTGTAATGTGTGAGCGTGCCGTAACTTCAGATCCGATGGTAGTACACTCATGCATGCTCTTCTTAAGAGTTGGGCTGGAACCCAACATCACAACATATAATGTGTTGTTGGTTACATGCGAGTGATGCGGAGAGATGGTTCACTCTCTTAAAACAAAACCCCCAATCTAAGGTGGAACAGCATATGCCGAGGGATGAGTGGCTGGTGGGTTAACCAGTCGCGAATATGCGGACTTGGGGCACCGGGTAACACCCCATTTCAATGTAGCCTTACTGTGCTGTTTCGGGGCTAGGCGTGGCGGACCGTTTATTTCCCTGACTACTCGTGGGATCAACAAATTAATACACCCCCTTTTAAAAATAAAACTTATATGGATGAAGAGAAGAAGGAAGCATATAATGCTTCGAAAATGAAGGACGCACTACCTCAAACCCCTACTACTAGAAGCATGAGGGATTCAATCCCCTCATCTTCCAAGGGTATAACTAGTGCCAGTGACGTAGTCACTCAAAGTATAGTAAATAAACCGAAGAGATTAAGTGGTGCTGCGAGGAGGAGAATGAATTTTCTTATCCAAAAAGGTCTCGACAAAGAAGAAGCTCGAGTAAAAGCCCTGGATCCTTTGGAAAAAGAAAAAATTGCTGCGAAGAGGCAAAGGTCGACAGAACAAACTCCTCCGGAAGCAACTTCAAAGAAACGCCAGAGGGACCTGACAACTAAAGACAACCCCACAGCTAAAAAGCAACAACAACAACCTAAATCCCAGAACAAAACTAAATCAAAAATGTGTTGATGGGACAGAAAATAGCTATACTGGCGAAGGACTTTCCAAATACTGTCCTGACTACAGCTCCAATGGATCAATTGCAAGATTCCATTATGGACAAAGTGCTAGTAGAAGAAGGAGTGATACCCCAGTTTTTAAATAGCACCTACAAGGCTGGTTTTCTAACCTTGCACTGCTAAAATGAGGCTACGGCGGCGTGGATAAAGAAGCTGGCTCCAAACCTCAAACCATGGGCGACAGCAGATTTGTGGGCTACGGAGGAAGCGAAAGTTCCTCATCCCAAAGTCGTTGTTGGTTTTTTCCCAACGCTGCCAATATGAAGACCGAAAGGATTCTATCCTTTGTCCAACGGCAAAACGGTGGGCTCAAGGTGGAGGCGTGGAGACTGCTTCGTAGAATGACACGTAACACGAGTGCTATGCTGGTGATGTCAGTCGACCAAATATCTGCGGCAAAATTGGAGGAGAACAGGGGCCAGATCTCATTTAGGTTTGGGCAAATCCAGTTGCACCTAAAAGATGCCGGCGATGAAGAAGTGGGGATGGATACTGCCGAGGCACCAAAAGACGACTGTGGTCCTAATGAAGGCGTGGTTGATGCTAAGGAAATTACCGCTGCTCCAAAGGAAAACATACATCCACAACATCAGAATGAAGGTGATACAGGCGAATCTTCAAAGCTGCTTCGGCGAAGATTAGCAGAAGGTTTGCCCAATGCACCTCCCACATTGGCCTGATTCAAGAGCCATGGATCAGGTCAGAAGCTGGCTCCAAACCTCAAACCATGGGCGACAGCAGATTTGTGGGCTACGGAGGAAGCGAAAGTTTCTTATCCCAAAGTCGTTGTTGGTTTTTTCCCAACGCTGCCAATATGAAGACCGAAAGGATTCTATCCTTTGTCCAACGGCAAAACGGTGGGCTCAAGGTGGAGGCGTGGAGACTGCTTCGTAGAATGACACGTAACACGAGTGCTATGCTGGTGATGTCAGTCGACCAAATATCTGCGGCAAAATTGGAGGAGAACAGGGGCCAAATCTCATTTAGGTTTGGGCAAATCCAGTTGCACCTAAAAGATGCCGGCGATGAAGAAGTGGGGATGGATACGGCCGAGGCACCAAAAGACGACGGTGGTCCTAATGAAGGCGTGGTTGATGCTAAGGAAATTACCACTGCTCCAAAGGAAAACAAACATCCACAACATCAGAATGAAGGTGATACAGGCGAATCTTCAAAGCTGCTTCGGCGAAGATTAGCAGAAGGTTTGCCCAATGCACCTCCCACATTGGCCTGATTCAAGAGCCATGGATCAGGTCAGGTAAGATATTAAAAAATGTAAGTTGGTTTATGACACAAAGGCGGAGCGGCCAAGGGCCGCCATTTTATTAGATGAAAATATTAATCCTCTTTTAATTTCAGGATTTACCGATCAGGACACAGTGACTGTACTAATACAGGCCAACAGGGAGTGCGCAAGGAGGTAGTTATATCCTCAGCCTATTTTCCGGCGGAAGATGGGAATGCGCCTACGGTGATGGTGAAAGCGCTGGTGGCTTTCTGTAGAGTACACAATAAGGCATTGATTATTGGATGTGATGCCAACTCACATAATGAGGTATGGGGTAACGCTGGTACCAACAAAAGGGGGGAGTCTCTACTTGATTATTTACTAATAAATAACATTATGGTAGCAAATAGGGGTAAGGAACCTACATTTATGAATGCAATAAGGAAGGAGGTCATTGATTTGACCCTTGTTACTAATAATATGCAAGATATGATCATGGACTGGAGAGTCTCTAACGAGAACTCATTTTCGGACCATAACCATATCCTTTTTGGTATCAAGGCAACGGAGTTAAATGCGGCAGTTGATAATTTGACTGCTGATAATTATCTCCTCCTATGAGGACAACTGTCCGGTGAGGACAAAGACCACAAATAGGAAGGTAAGATGGTGGAATAAAACACTTGAGGAACTTAGAAGAGTGGCTGACAGGTATTTAACAGGGCTAAGACCACCAATGACTGGTCAACGTATAAGAGTGCCCTTACTAGATACAACAAGGAACTTAGAAAATCGAAGAGGTTGTCTTGGAAAACCTTCTGTGAGGAACTGAAGGAGGTACCTGAGACGGCACGTATTCCGGGATGTAGTTTCAATGGGGACGATTCCACTGTGGACAGACAACGGGAGAAGCGGCAAATACATTGTTGCAGAGCTCCTTCGTAAGACAATTAATAACATATGAAAAGGTGGAATGGAGTATAAATTCCTTTAAATCATATAAATCACCATGGCCTGATGGCCTCTTTCCAGCGATGCTATCGAATGATAAGGCGATTAGTGCACATTTTTAGAGCTAGCCTTGGGCTTAGCTATATACCAACCAAATGGACGGACCTACTAACCTCCCGAAATCTTATCGGCCAATTAGCCTCTCATCTTTTATGCTGAAGACAATGGAGAAGATTATAGATCTTTATGTTCGTGATGAAGTTCTCTTGAGAAAACCTTTGCACTGGCTTCAATTTGCCTATCAGAAGGGCAAATCGACGATTACATCCGTCCATACGCTAACCTCAATGATTGAAAGGGCTATGGAATCTAAAGGTATTGCCCTATACTCATTTATGGACATTGAGGGCGCCTTTGATAACGCTAGCTATCAATCTATGGAGAGAGCTTTGGTGAAGCTGGATTCTGATCCACTGATAACTGCGTGGGTGAACAAGGTACTCTCAGGGAGACAAATTAAAGCGAATCTTGGTGACACCATTAGAAGAATCACAACGATAAAAGGATGCCCTCAAGGTGGGGTACTATCTCCGCTACTGTGGTCGATTCTAGTGGATGATCTACTAGTTAAACTGAATCGAAGAGGTTTTACTACGGTAGGATACGCGGATGACATCACAGTTATAGTGAGTGGCACACATAATGATACGATTGGAGACCAAATGCAGAATGCACTTAAATTAACATGGGAATGGTGTAAAAATGAAGGACTTTCCATAAATCCTACGAAAACCAGAATTGTTCCATTTACTAGAAGAAGGAATTTAAATTTACCTAGGCTGTACATAAAGGACATTGAAGTACCATTCAAAGAGGAGGCGAAATATTTAGGAATGGCCCTGGATAAATCGCTCCCTGGAATTCTCATCTAGAGACAATAAGCAAAAAAGCCGTAAAATTAATTTGGGCTAGTAAACAACTCCTAGGCAAATCGTGGGTCTTAAGCCAAAAAATGTCGATGTGGATATATAAACAAATGATTCTCCCCAGCATATTGTACGGATCGGTCATATGGTGGGAAAAGACAACACAGAAAACAGCTCAGCAGAAGCTATCGAAGATTCAAAGACTAGCATGTCTGAACATTACAGGTGCAATGAGTTCGACTCCAACTGCATCACTGGAGGTGATTTTGAACCTGGATCCTTTGCACCTCGCGATACAGGGAGAAGCTATGAGGCAAGCAATAGAACTCCACAAACTATTTAAGTTCGAAGAAAGTGACCATAAAGGCCATCCGAAGATCCTTAACGAGGCCAGTTCCATAAAGAACATGACGCTATGTAGTGATCAAATAAATCCAGTGATTGAACTAGGAAGAGAACACAAAGTTCAAATCCCAACAAGAGAATAATGGAAGAATGAAGGAAGATGCACAGAAGTGGTATACTAACGGATCCAAAACTTCTAGCGGAGTTGGAGCCGGTGTATACGGACCTAGGTGCAGAATTCACATTCCTCTAGACAAAGATTCGACTATATTTACTGTGGAATTATATGCTATCTATACAGCAACGACCGAACTTCTGGAAAGGAATCTTGTGAGGACAAAGACAAACTTAATGTCGGACAGCCAGGCTGTAATAAAGGCCCTGAAAAATCCCATATATCACCATAGATCAGTGCTGGACTGCCATTAAGCCCTCAACCAACTGGCGACCAATAAAAAGGTAACACTTATTTGGGTACCAGGTCACAGTGGGCATGAAGGCAATGAAAAATCTGATGAACAAGCGAGACTAGGTGCGGAACTGCGATTTATAGGTCCGTGTCCTCAATTTGGTTTCACAAAAAAGGACATCACAAATAGGATATGGGATCGCATCAAGACGAAATCCATTAAACATTGGAACAAACAGAAACCACTGAAACATTCAAGGAAGTTCTTGTCATACAATGAAAAGAGGAGCAGAGAAGCCCTTCAGATGAACAGACCAAATCTAAGACTCCTATGTGAAGCACTCACAGGACACTACCCATGTAATTACATCCTGAACAAAATGGGACATGATCGAGATAGGACATGCAGATATTGTATGGAGGATGATTAGACCATTGAGCATGTAATGGCTAAATGTCCTGCCTTTGCATACCTACGATTTATCACATTTGGCAGACCTGATATTATGGAGGAGCAGTACAAGAAAATGGAAGTGAAGAATATTGTACTGCTACTCAAGGCTGCACTGGAGAACAACTGAGGAACCACTAGAGGATGCACAATAGATCTACTTGGTCGCGGTGCTGGAGATACAGAATACCCAAGCCAACTACATTGTAAATCGTAATAGTTTGGGGTGGTTACGGAAACCTCCTAACACGTGGAAAACGTTAGTCGCAAATCGTGTGACACAAATTGTAAGCATCGCCAGCACAAATAACTGACAACATGTTATAACTAAAGAAAACCCCTCAGATTTGGGCACGCGAGGATGCTGCCCACTGGAACTGGCAGACAATAAACTCAGGTGTCTAAAATTTTCCACATCACGTTGACCAATTCAACGTACTTTTGATCCGAAAAATTTGGAAACCAAAAAGTCCGTAAAAGGTTCATAATTGCTGAAGAAATTAACTCAATGAAGAATCGATTAATATCTATTGCTCAAAAAACCTATTTTTATCGTGAGTACGAATGCTTAAAGGAAAGAAAAAAGCAGATTGCTTACATTGACTAAAATTACATTACGGGTTGGTGGCCGACTTAGTAATTTAGGTTTAAGCTACGAAGAACGTCATCCAACTATAATACCAGAGGGATCTCAACTCAAAAAAATTCTCGTGAATTTTACGCATCGCTTTCTACTCGAATCTGGGCATCAAATAATGTTGCTGGCGATTCGACAAGGATTCTACATTTCAAGATTAAGAAATCTCATTCGAAAATGTATCCGTGAATGCAAGGCGTGTACAATTTATAAACACAAGTTTCAGCACCAAATCATGGTCGCACTCCCCCCAGAACGAGTAAATGTTTTCCTACCCTTTACACAGGAGTCGATTTTGTTGGGCCTTTAACATAAAATCCTCCACACTGAGAATCGCGAAAATCCTAAAAGAGTATGCTGCTGTCTTCGTATGTTTTTTCCCCGATCCATCCAGTTCCGCTAAAAAACCACCATGAGTTCTTAAGTCAGTAGAAAAAGCTTTTATCGAAAAATACATAACTATTGGTTTCACCTGGTACTTCATACCGCCGTATGCACCCCACATGGCTGGCCTCTGGGAGGCAGCCCTGAATATATAGAGACTCATCTAAAAAAGGTAACTTGCAACTTATTGAAGAAGTGTTAAACTCGAGACCACTGTACCCTCTAACCCAGAATCCGAATGAGTATTTACCTCTGACACCAGGTGCTCAACAAAGAGGAGCTCCGTTCATAGCTCCACCAGAAGCCCCTGCTGAACCTCCACTTAAGGATGTGCCATTTTGAAATGATGGGAGCGATTAAGGGCACTTCAACATATATTTGCACGAAGGTGGAAAACGAAATATATATCCGAGCTACAACGCCAGTTCAAATGGCAAAAGGAGCGTGAAGACCTAAAACCAAATGACATTGTCATAATAAAAGAATATGTAACCCCCCACCGAGTTGCTTTTTAGCCGCGTTACTTAGGTCATTTCACGACGAGATAGCATAATACGAGTTGCCGAAGTACGCACAAAAAACGTTAGAATATTGCTCCCAATTGTCAAATTATGTCTACTACCAAGCAATAACCATCAAAGTATTCCACCAAAACCCGCCAATTAATCTACCAAATTTTCAATAATAATGGAGAAAGCTCAATGCACTAGGTACTGTTTCTAACACATCATCTAGACACTTTTTCGTTTAGTATCTAGATGAAAAACCGACTACAAAGTCATCAGGGTGAAAATATATTTGTTAAGGAAGATGCGTATGTAATTTGCCGCTAAAAGTTGTCTTCTCGTACATTAAGCTTAAAAAATAAAAAAAGTTTAAATTAATTTAAACGAAAAATTAAATGGACAATCTTTATAGAATGGACATCAAGATTCTATAATGCTAAATGCATGTTTGAAAGCGTGATATTTTTGGAGACATGTAGAGAAACTTCCATTGTCGACAAATATTCGCGTGTATTTACTTCAAGATGCTACTGTGCAAATATTCGCCAAACAGCTTTTGGATATGGGCAATGGCAAACTTCTGTTTCATCCGACTACACCGATTGGCTTTGCGAACGAGCAATTTTGGCTCCAAAGAATGGTGATGTCAACAAATTCAATTGAAGCTTCCCGGTGAAATTGTCAAGTACAAATCGATTGACACATTTATATATTGAACCATCTGCAATGCCAACACACATCTAAACTTAAAAAATTGATTCACCGTTGATGCTCATTCGCAACTTAAATACACCGAAATCATGCAACAGAACAAGACTTGCTGATAAAAGAAACTATCGCCGAATTTAATCGAAACCACAATCATGAGCGGCAAATGTATAGGAGAAGATTTGCTGATACCACGAATTCCAATGATTTTAACTGATTTGCCCTACGTTTTCAAGCGATTGCAGTTTCCAGTGCCAACAAATAAACCAAATGTCATCTGCTAATGATCCCTATTTTTTGATCAAAAACATATTTCGGGTGGAATCGTGAATGCTCGAAATTAATTCAATCAAAAAATCTATTTTGGGCAAAACGAGGAGTCAGTTAGTTACGTAAAGTTCTAATTTGATAAAGCAGATATGTAATATTGTTCTCTTATTTAATAGACTGCATATTAGTATTTGATCATACATAGAAACTTTTTAAACTATGCATGAAATACTTGTAAGATAGCCCGAATCAATTGTTATGGTTGAACGCAAATTTCAGTGACAAAAAAAATTTAAATAAAACACATATTTATAATTAAAAATATGTGTTTATATTTTGACACGTACAGAGAAATCGTCATATACGGGACATAGTTAAACTTATTTTATATCTATAAAATAAACAAGAATAAGTAGTTGAATACAGTTTTCTCTACGGATAAACTATGTTTTCTGCACTCCTTGATTTTTTCATGATTTTTAATAAAATGGAAGCCTAAAATTGCCCCATGGGGATGCAGACTCAAGTTTATCGGATATTTCCGAGGATGGCACATAAAGCACACAGGTTTTTGAAACTAATTTAGAAGCCAAATCAGCAAAGTCCTGGGCTGATTGGACGACAACATATTCGTTTTGGCTCATTATTTTCTCTCTAACTAGTCTGCTTATGTTTTCACCAATTCCATCTGTCACACCTCATCCGTGCGTTGTAGCAAAATATTTCCAAAAAAGGGCTTTTTAAACTTTTCATTTGACATTAATGGTAGTTTTACCATATAACGGTTCTTAAATTCCGTTGCTGCATCATCACTGCAAATGATCTCCGTTGAAGGTAAATCTTCACTTTCTTTATGTATCAAGTCGAAAAACTTATTTAAGAAAACAAAAACTGTATCTTTGCCTTTTACACTTGTGTCAGAGTATATAAGATATGTTTGACAATTTCCTTTGTAAAAACTTGCAAGAACACTTTTTCGCGACCAAAGTGCGCTTTGACATTCATTCTGGTATTCACACCCGAAGGAAATTGCAAAATTAACTTGAAATGTGCGGATCCACATTTCCATAGCGTTTGTCTTGTTGAATCTTATCGGCTTGAATTCGTTTTATATTAACATCACAATATGGATTGAATTAATCAGTTTATCTTTAAGTTGCAGGTGAACGGCACTTGTTTCATGGTTCACCAAACGTAGTGTATTATCCGAATTTTTCCCATTCTTTCCATACACAGACTTTACCTAAATGCATAGATAAAATTCATTTTTCCATCACTTCGAATCCATAGAAGGATCACATAAAAGCTTACACCATCAGTCGTTACTATAGTTTGGTTTAACCCTTTTACTATGAATATAAAATTTTTAATGGGTTATACATTTGCACTGATCTGATAGGGTGTCTTGCATTAGCAGAACGTTTTTTGGTCTCTGACTACCAAATTTTGAAATCTCGATATTAGGATCAAATTATTAAAAAATGTAGAAGGCTTTCCGTGGATAAATGGTTAAATAATGCATCTGACACTTTTCCTTATGTCATTTTCTGAAACAACCACAAAATCGTTTTCCCCTGGACAGGTATACATAATATCCGGACGAGAATGAAATGCTTTCACATCCTTGTAACGTGTATCGTCACGCTTCACCTACGAATTGTTCTTGTGGACAGATTCGACTATAGTTTGGAAACCTCCAAACACGTTGAAAACGTTTGTCGCAAATTGTGCGACACAAATTGTAAGCATCGCCAACACGAATCACTGTAAACATGTTATAACTAAAGAAAACCCTTCAGAATTGGGCACGCGAGGATGCTGCCCACTGAAACCGGCAGATAATGAACTCTGCTGGCAGGGGCCCATCTGGCCAAAATTTCCCACATCACATTGGCCAATTCCACGTACTTTTGATCCAAAAGATTTGGAGACCAAAAAGTCCGTAAAAGGTATAGATGTACTAGAAGAGTTTTCATAATTTGAACGAGCGTTACGAGTCCTTTGTTACCGACTTCGATTTATAACCCGCATTTTCAAAAAACAATTTTGAACTGAAAAGTTGACAACAGCTGAACAAATTAACTCAATGAAAAATCAATTCATATCTATTGCTCAAAAATCCTATTACATTGACTCATTTTATTGACAAAAATTACATTCTACGGGTTGGTGGCCGTCTTAGTAATTCAGGTTTAAGCTACGAAGAAACTGGAAAATCCTAAAAGGCTATGCTACTGTGTTCGTATGTTTTCCTACCCGATCCGTCCACTTTGAAACTTGTTCTGACCTCTCCACCGGCTACTGAATTTATGAGGAACTTGAAAGGATCTGTTCCGTCAACGAACAGTTTTCAGAAAGTGACGAGGCACTTCATTCCGCCAGGAGCTCCAAACATAAGGGGACTGTGGGAAGCAGGAGTGAAAAGATTGAAGCCTCACCTCAAGAAAATGAATACCCTGAAATACACATTTGAAGAGTTTTCTACCCTTCTTGCTCAAATTGAAGGTTGTTTAAGCTCGAGACCCCTTAGCCCGTCAAGCGAGAACCGTCAGGATCTTAACCCTCTTACCCCAGGTAATTTTTTGATAGGTTCACCCTGATTAATCCCAGACCTAATTGATGAAAACATTACACTGGCACATAGGTGCCAAAAACTCAGGATTCAACACCATTACTTTTGCAGAAGATGGAAGGTTAAATACCTAAAAGAGCTCCACAAATACAAATGGAAAAACCCAAAGCGCCAAGTTTATATCGATAATGTTGTCGTTATTGAGCAGGACAATCTATCCCCTAATAAATGGTCACTAGGACGTGTGACTAAGGTCTACTCTAGTACCCACGGTCGTACTAGAGTCGTGGATTTACACACACCAACTGGAACGTTGACTAGGCTTATAACGAAAATCTATGCAAAGGGAAGTGAGTGTAGATAGTTGACAAGTAAGATTGTAACTAGTAAAAAAAGCAAAAGACGGCTGGCAATGCAAAAGAAAAGGGAGTACCGTTAACGGTTTTACTAGTTAGAATCAATGTAAATACTGCCACCAATGTTGTAAAAGAGGAGAGTAATTAATAGATCATAACGTAGTATTAACCAAAATAGAGTAGATGGTACCAAAAGGGCTCCGATAACAGAATTAACCAAAATATAGGTTTTTTTATTAAACATTGCCGGTCACCTTGCAACAAAATTTAATAAAAGATAAATATAACATTAAAATTTAAGTGGATTTATTTTCAATTCATATGTCAATTATATAACTTTTTCTCTTTTTTCAAAAACACTTAAAGCTACGACGATGATCCAAGACGATCGTTGGCCTAAAGGGGACCGCGGTGACACAAGGGGTGTCTATTGATCCAAATGATCGTTGACCCAAAGGAGGCCAGGGTTGATCCCGAAGGATCAATAGTCCAAAGGTGACCGGGTTGATCCAAATGGATCTATCCTCTAAAGAGGAGATTGGCCAGATATGACTCATCCAAACATCGTATATTGAGCCAATGGAAGGCCCAGACTCGAATAGATTTTGAGCACTTTAGGGCTAAGCTCAGGTCCTAAAACTAAAGCTACTCGCCCAGAAACATTAAATGCTGGATCAGCCAACTGAAACCCAGCAAAATTTTCCCTTACCGTGTCCGAAACAGACTCCGAAGGGTTAACATTTCCCTCACTTTTGCAGTAAGTGTAATTTGCTGAGAAGCATCGTAGGACGACCTGACCGTTAAACGACGACCTGACCATTAAACGACAGTATTTGCTGCCATCCATATTGGACCCTGGCAACTTCAGGGTTTGAACCAAGGTTACGCTGATGTAACGCACGAACCGGGATCGATATTTTAGGTACCACAAAAGTGGTTTTGGCTTTTAAATAGGCTCTACAATATCCATGGCTTCCTCATAATCATCCAACAAAGCGTCATCAAAAGGGTTTTTAAAGCTTCCATTATGCTAGGAAATAAAAATTTTTATTCGAAGAAAATATATTTGTTTAATTTGTCAGAATGGCCAGTTTTGCGATATGTCATCAACGTACATCAACGACTCTTATATGACCGTCGCTTCCTGGATAAAGTTTGACTACCCGACCTACCCGCCACGAAGTTGGAGGAAGCTGCTTGTGCCGGATCACGACTAAATCATTATCCTAAATTTTGCGTTCATCGTTTTTTCATTTATACCGTTTGTGTAAACGTATTAAATATTCCTCTTTCCACCGACGGCAGAAATGTTGAGAAATAGCTTTAATTTTTTGGAAGCGATTAACCAGACTGATCGGTGAATCAAGAGAACCGATTAGAAAGTTACCAGGGGTTAGCGCAACTGGTTCCTGTGGACTATCAGACATAGGAAAAAGAGGTCTCGAATTAAGACATGCTTCTATTCTTGAAAGAATAGTCGAGAGTTCGTCAAATGTATACTTAAAGGACTGTGCCTCTTTTCAAAAGTGAAGTTTAAAACTCTAAAGACCCTAATTGCCATATGAAAAGCATACCATGATTTGGCACTCCCGAACAAAAGTCCGAAAATCTCTTTCCAATTCACGCGACGCACCCACAAAGTTTGTGCCGTTGTCCGCAAATATTGTACTAGAGCAACCTCGCGAAATAAACCGTTGAAAAGCAGACAAAAAGGTAGCAGTTGATAAATCAGATGTCACTTCTAAATGTATTGCCTTCGTATAAAAGTAAACAAATATGCAGATCTAGCCTTTAGTAATCTTGGAAGTTCTTGCAGAACTCTTAATATCAAAAGGACCATAAAAATCAGCAGCTGTGGTTTTACTACCAGGACTGCAAGAACGTTTTCTGTCAAGAAAACAACGCTTGCAGCCGCAAATAACGGCGCGAATTTTAGATCTAGGTCTAGGTGAATGGTTCCCTATCCAAAAGACAACGATACTCATCCGGAAAATGCTGCTTTTGAGCAACTTTAGCCAAATGCAATTTAGTTCGATTCAATTCGTAACTCGAAAGTCTTATTCGAGCACAAGCTACGACCCGACTTATGATTCGGGTGACTATAATAAAAGAATCGCAATATGTAAGATATAATGTGAAGAGCCTTATCAAAACGAGAATAGTTCTTCAAATTATCATCATAAATATCATTTTCACTTGTGTCCTTAAAAAACTGAGCATAAACTTTAACTACACGACCCTCAATATCCGTGTCAAGATTAGAAAGATCATTAATGTTCCATTGCGATTTATTTTCACGAAGCCATGGTGACCCATGCCACCAGAGTGAACTGTCAGATAACTCTGAGGGAGAAATACCACGGCTACCCAAATCAGCAGGGTTATCTTCCGATCGGACATGAGATCAGTTATGTCGACCAACATTATCCTGAATTCAGCAGACTCTATTGGTAGCAAACGTGGTCCAGGAACAAGGGTTCTTGTTCAACCAAGACAGAACTAGTAGAATCTGTCTTACAGTAAATTTGCTGAAGCCGAATATCAATTTCACCGAGAACAATTTTCAAAAGCTCAGAAGCCAAAACGACACCGCAAAATTCCAAACTTGGAATTGATTTAATGGGGTCCACTTTTGTTTTACAAGATAATAAGTGGGTATGAACTTCGCCAGTGGGGGATTCGATTCGAATATATGTAGGAAATAATAGGGACAGACGGAATGTGAAGAAATGAGTGTAGAGAGTAGTAGTAGAGTGACATAGAAATGTAAAAGAGGACGGAAGAACAGTCATAAAACAACTTTTGAACGGACAAGTGGTACGAAAAACATAAGTAGCAATAAGCATTGAAATAATTTATCACCAAATAAAAACATTTTGAAAGAGAACAAAAGTGTTGTGTAAATTTAATTTATTTTTCATACCCCACATATATATGACATCCGTGTATGCCTTCTCTGCGGCATCCGAAAAAACGTGAAGTTCGACAGAAGAATCAGTCGTGTAATAAACCCATCGCGGAATTCTAATTTTATGAACTTCGTGGTAAGAAGCAAAAACTTTTTTTAAATAATTTTCAGTAGAGAGTGGAACTGAATCATCCCAATCGATGTTATCGAGCCACACTCTCTGCATAATCATTTTCACCACAATCACAACGGGACCTAGCCAACCAACAGGATAAAATAACTTGGCAGTAATATGCAAAAATTTTCTGGATCAGAACTTGGCACAAAAGTATAATACTGTGTTACAGTTACATTACTGTACAAATTGCCTGTCCAGGAACCATCTTGTCGGTGATTGCACCAATAAAGTGCGTTGTCGTGTCTGCGGTTTAAACCATCATACCGTACTTCACGGCCACCAACGCGTTTTAAGGTATATACCAACCGATGCTCATGGGTTAACGACTACTCTTAGAGTAAACCGAAGGCAAGCTACAACGGCGCTATCTACCAGCTCAACCTTTGTAGTACCGTCATCCATAAACCGAACATTTGTACCTACGGTTGAGGATGGTTGTGTCTCTATTAGAGCCATATTAAACCCCAGTTCAACTTCGCCTCGAATGGAAAAAATTTCGTGAAGCTAACCATCACACCCAACATGACATCGCTCATTAAAAATGAAATGAGCTGGTTGGTTGCGAAGGATTTACCGAAAAACCCTTACACAACTCCATTTACCGAGTCCATAAAGGAAAAGTTTGGGCATCTTGCAATGGAAAATCCCAACTTTTACTCTAATTCCTCCGTGTCTATGGAAATTGGTGGTAATCTTTGAATTTTTAATACAAATACCATCACTATAGCGGTTGGATCTCTAATGACCCTTGGTTTCATTCTTTGGTGGCTCATAATGGGATCATTCTCTGAATAAACTAACCCAATAAAAATTCTAAGTACCCATTTAATACCCACAAAGTTGAATCAGTACTAAAGTATATTTTTCGATTTCATTTACTCATACGTAAAGGCGGGGAGAATGTTCACCTAGTGAAAAAAAAGTACCAAACAGTACCAAGAGTGCCAACGCTAACTCATCTCACCTAATGACGTTTGGCATAAGAAACTGCAGCCAACTTCATCATCAACCGATAAAAACAAAGTATTTCCAATTGTCAACAAGGTCACATCTCTTGTGCAAAAACGTGAGTTTAAAGTAGAAAATTAAAATAGTTTATTGTGAACTGAAGTCATATAGTAAAACTTAAAGTGTTACACCCTAAGCTTAAAGCAAAACTATTTACCCTAAACTATTTATCCTAAAAAACTTGAAGCTTATGCTAAAAACTTAAATCTATTGTTAAACACTTAAATCTATTGTTAAAATTCTTACTTACTCTTTGAAAGTTTGAAATTTATATTTAGCACTAAAAGTGAACCCCTAAGAATTTTGCGACCATTTTGGGCGTTGTTGCATTTTTTGAAATATTCTCTTGACCAATTTTTGCAAAAGCTTTGGACAATTTTCTGAAGATCTCGCCATCGATCACCGTGGTTGGATTTTATGTCGGTTAATGTTTCATCAGGTACTGCAGCCATTGGTCGAAATATCAAAAAATGTGCCAGTGTAAGAGGGTCAAATCACCTTCGAATATAATACACAGTGGTCGAGAGTTTAGACAACTCTCTACTTGCCACAAAACAGTACTTGTTGCGGCAGTAACTTTTCCCAATAGAATTATAATAAAACGCAACTTTATTATTTACGGATGACAAGGTTTAATTATATAAAAACATTTATAATTCAGAAAAATACAATATTACAAACTTACTTAATTCTATTCTTCTTAAGAGTTCTTTCTGAATTATAATAAAACGCAATTTTATTATTTAGGGATGCCAAAGTTTAATTATCCAAAAACATTCATAATTCAGAAAAATAAAATATTACAAACTTTCTTAATTCTATTCTTATTAAGAGTCCTTTCTGAAATTGCCAGTAATTTCAAACTTCATAACCGACTACCCGAAAATGGTTACCGATTTAATGAGTTCCACAACAAGGCCAGAGTAGACAGCTTAACAAATTAAAAGGGGTTGCCACAATTCAAGGTCAGCACTTTCAAATAAATTATATAAACAAAATTCAACGGTTATTAAAATAATATATTTAATTCACAACAGTACTCATTTCCTCAACAGTTACGGATGCATCTGCTAATACTCGTTTTAAATGATATTTAATGACGGTGGAGAGAAGTGCCATTGAATTTATTGATCACAACTTGCCTATTGTATATTATATTGTGTTTCCGTTTGATTAAGGAATTAATACAGTTCACGTAACTGTTGATTACAACTAACATAATATATGCCGTTGTCGAAATCTTGGTGCAGTGGCTTGCCACGTCTTGATACAAATCTGCGCAACGCTGCAATAAAAGCAGCTGTAGACAACTCTGTCACCAATTCAAGGTGAACTGCCTTTGTGACCAAACAAACAAAAATGGCTATCCAACTTTTGTATAATCTAGATTACCGACCTTTTAACGATCGAACTTGTATCGGACCGGCAAAGTCCACACTGGTTTTTATACGCCCTGCTAATTAATGAGGTATAAAAATCTCAAACATATTGTACATTTATAAACAATGCGTTTTACAAATATAAGTCACACGAGGAATTCAATATTTTAAAGCGATTAAGTAAAGTGTTTGTCTGTGACCGATAACCTACGAGTGGTAAAATCTGCTGGATTGGTGTGTGACGGCATGGATTCCATAGTCTCGCTGGCATATGCTCAATAATGTATGATCTTCGGTTAGCGGCAAAGGGTTTCCAATGGCGAGGATGATCTGATATCCAAAACAGTAAAATTGATGAATCTACTTTACAGTTTTTGATATCTAACGATTGTTGAACCTTGATCATTGGTTTTATCAATAAATGGGCACCGCATTGCTCCAATCTTGATACTGATATTGCTTTCACTGTATAAACTTGTGCTTATACTGCCATCACTGTGTACAACTCTTAAATATATTACAGCTATGTGTGCCAATTCCGGGGAATCAGCGAAACCATTAATTCAACTTCTGCGCCATTCTGAAATTCCATCCATCTTGACGCTCTTAATTCTCGTATAAGATGAATATTATTACGGAGTACCTGACACTGTATAAAAAACTATTCTGGTAATTGTTGATCCCAATCGATGCCTTGTGGACATAATTTTTGCATAAATATTTTCATAGATACTACTGCTGGTGCAAAAACCCAATGCGATTGAAAATCTTTGAGATATCTGACAACACGGATCGCTTCGTGATTATGCTAGTTATTGGTCGCAAGTCTATAAAAAAATCTAAACCATATGTAGTATCCCATAAGGGGCCAAGTGTTTTTACAGTTGGTTGCTTTGATTACCGTTTCAGTGGATGTTGACCTATTAACTGAATCAAAACTTTGCCTAAATTCAGTTGAATTTGAAGACCATTTTCTGAGGTGAAATCCTGATTCAGAAAGTACTGAGCAGTGATTATCCATTAATTGAACAGCTGAATGTACTTTTCGGGTCATGACATGATATCATCTACATGGAACAGTTCATTAATTGCTTGCGATATTTCAGATTATTTGTTCGAGTTTTTCAGTGCAATCTGATGTAACTTTCTGATTACCAGAAAAGGTGCTGACGCAATTCCATATGTTATAGTATTCCAAAAAACACTGGAATCGTCTATCACTCGGATGAATCAATACCTGTCTATATATTTTTTCCACTTCAGCAGAAAACGCAATTCGATTTTTTAAAAGAATCGTAAAAAGATCATTCTGTATAGTAGACCAACAAGTAATTGATCATACAAGGAACATCGTTTCACAGGATGATTCAAATAATTCAAGCAATTTTGTTGTTGAACTATTTGGCTTTATAACCGCGTGGTGTGGTAAAAAATAGCCACTTTCTTTAGATGAAGATTTGTCAATTTCCATATGATTTAACTCCTGATATTCAAGAATAGAATTTACATACACATCTTTTAAATCAGGATTGTTGATAAATCGTCTGTCCATGGACTGCAATCTTTGTTGGGCTGATGTTTTTGATTCTCCTAATTCAATATTCTCATTTTTAAAAGGTAATTTTACAATATATCTGCCGTTGTCTAATTTCTCATAATTTTTTTGAAAATGATTTTCTGCAGCCTTATCCTCTTCGGATTGAATTTTCGCCTTTGATGTAGCCTCTTCAAATTTCCAAAACCGTTGTAGATGTTCGTCTAAATCTTGAGTTTCCAGACTTCCCATAATAACCCACACAAAGATTTTATCAATTGCTCCGGGTGAGCCACTTGGATGAAATATTTTAACGGATAATACAAATTGGTTATAAACTTCGGCACCTACGTGATATCTACTGGAACTGATTTATTGAATTTTGAATCAGCCATTTTAAGACCTCTAAAATATTCTTATTTCTGAATATCAATATTGTGACCTGGAAAGTCTCTTTCCAAAATCGACAGACATAAAGCTTCTGTTATTATAGTTTTTCCGAACGAAGTAGATGTGATTTCCAAATTTACTTTTCCTTTTGAATAACTTCCTTGATCCGGGCCAACTCGATACATTCACTTTAATTGAAGACGTTGAGCACATGCTTTTAAAATCAATACGTGCTGTTCACATGAATCAAAGAATGCTCGACAAGGCTGTAATTCATCATATTTATCGTGTACCATAATCATGGTTGTTGGTGAAAAGGTATACGTTAAAGAAAATTTTTGCATTTGTCGATGATCAGACGTGTATCAGAATTTGTGGTTGATCTTCGGGTTGTTTTGGTGTAAATGTTAGTTGGTTTTAAGTATTTAATTGTCGATAAAGCTTCAGCCTTTAGTCTGGTCTGCATATATTCTAATTTCTTACCATTCGATTTACAGTGGCTCACAGCTTATTTCGTGTGAGCAACATTTTTGAAAAACAAAGCATACAAGTGGTATATTTTATTCTGATCTTTACAAATAAATGATGAAGATTTGTATATAATTTAGTCTTCAATGTAAAACACCAAAAAAAAAATTACACAAATTTCAACATTGAACAATGTTTTAAAAACAAAACTAAACAAACACATAATTTTCATGTCACACCTTATTTCGTATATGGAAATAGATCATTAAAAAATACAAAAATTATTGACAAATAATTATTTAAAATTTTTGCTCTATTACAGCTTTTAATCTGGATAACATAGAGTCTACCATCTTTTTAGTGTATTGTGGGGATATTTTTTCCCACTCTTCCTTTAGTGCCGCTTTCAAATATTTGACATCAGAAATATGGTGTTTTCGAATACCCAGCTCTAGAATTTGCCACAAAATTTCAGTCATATTTGAACCTGATGTTTGGGCGGATGTTTGGATGACGTGTGAGCAATTTGAAATTAGCCAAATTTGCACTAGGTAGAAGCGGAATGTGTCACGTATGTCAAAGTCTTCAGCACTTTGGAGTAAATTTCGCTTTAGCAAGCCTAGGTATACCTCCTTAGTAATAGTAGATTATATGAATACCAATTTACCGACACCTGCTGACGATATGCTCCCCAAACCTTTACAGTTCAGTATCCATGTTTTACTGGGCCACGTAAATTCTTTATTTGTAGCGCAGTATTTGGTTGACGCCACATATATACCTTATTATCTGATGCTGAAATATTAAATTTGTTTTCATCAGCCAAAATTACTATGTTTCAGTAAGAAATATTTGTTTTCATGGTCTTTTGCGAAATGAATGTGGACTTTTTGATTTTGCTTATAAATAAGCGGCTTGTATCTTGATGTTCGACAATGAAAAATAGCATATCTAACCTAGTACCCTGCGTACAGTTTCTGGATGACATTGTTTCCAAGAAACATTTCATCATCCTTTGCCACAGCTGGCACACTTAACATGGAATCTTCTTTAATCTTTCGCAAAATCTACCTCTCATCATTTTCAATAAAAAATTTTTTGGGGCCTTTCTTCCTTTGTTTTCCCACTTTGGAAGTGTTTAAGAACTAACTCATGTTTTCTTTTGAAGTGCGTCGACCAATCTGTAAAGCCACGCAAAAATAACTGATTTTAATACTTTTGAATAGACGAACTATTTCTGTTATTATTATTGTTTATGTTTTGATCTACCGTTAGTTTTTAGAATCAGTTATTTCAAAAAAGATAAGAATAAAAATCAACACACGAAATAAGCTGTGACATGAAAATTATGTGTTTGTTTAGATCTGCTTTTAAAAAATCGTTCAATGTCGATATGTTTGTAATTTTTGTAGAGTTCAGAATAAAATATACAACTTTTGTGCTTTGTTTTTCAAAGATGGTCCGCACACGAAATAGCTGTGAGCCAATGTAGTCGTTTTAGAGTGAATTAGTGCATCAAATAAATCACGAAATCGTCTCCAATGTGTATAGGTGCCAAGGTATCTGAACCTGTGGCAACCTTTGTTCTTGGAGTTGTGATTGACTTGTGGTAGTGTTAATAGGATATGAGTGAAATCTACGATCAGCTGTCAATCTCTCCAAAAGCACGCCAATTGAGTCTGGGAATCGGCCATTGCTTGAATGAAATAGTTTACTATTTTCATTCCATGTCATGTTGACCCCAGAATGTATCATATTTACATCCTAAATCCAACATTCGTCACCTTCAATTATTGTTCGGTAACCTTTACAGCATACCACATCGCAACCAATATAAATATTTTCAGTAAATCACCTTTTACAAGAAACACTACGATATCAAAAATGTTAGCATCCATTTCCAAAGAAACTTTAAATTTCTTTTTACATGTATAATCCATCTAATACGAAAATACAATCAATATAATCGCTTATATTTGCGGCAAACGCTTCTCTAATTAGACAACGATTACTGTATTGACTACTGCCAGAATCAATATAGGCGGCGTTTTCAAAACCGTTCACTTTGACGGCATTAATTAAACCAGCAGTAGGCTGTGACGTGTTGCCGACTTTTTTGTTTACATTTGATGATTGTTTCTGTTTATCATCCCTCTTTGAGTTACAATCAGCGGATCGGTGGGTTTTACGGTGATAAATTGTACATCGTTCATTGAGGTTCGGGACATTTCATCGAATAGTGACCATAAGCAAAACAATTATAGCACTTTACCTTGCTTAACGAAGTGTTCTTGTTGTTATCCTTCCTCATACCTGCAATGTTGCCTCCAAATTTTTCTGTTGACGCCGTCGTTTTTATTCTGTTCGGTGCAGTTGTAACAGCGGTTGAAACGTTATTATAATTACAATAACAAACGATTCCCGGAAAAACTGGTTACAATTTGTATATTCATTTGAAATTTTAAGTTTTATATCGAAATCATTTATGCCATTGGTTATGTATCTGGCGATTGCGGATTCTCTTAGTACCGAAGGGTACATTTTGAAGTAATGTTCTTGAGGTGTTTCGTTTGGCGGCAAATTGTTGCCACATTAAAAAGACACTCTGCAAGGAATCTACCAGTTGTATGGCGAATATTAGTGATTGGTCATCCCAGCAGTAATCTGGGTGTAACCCAGAATTTTTGTTGGTTGCTGTTCGGGTGTTATATATTCTGTTCAATGAAGCCGTAAGACCCTGTATCAAAAACGGCACAAGTAGAAGTTACTCAATTTACACTTTCTCTGATTCGTTAAGCTTAGCACATTTGTTACTGGGTTTAACTAAAAAACACTCTAATTTTGACATCAGTGGAAAATACATTAAAAAAAACATCGAAAAGGAAAATGTGGCTAAACATATAAACACAAAAAGAACATATAAAAATAACAACAATTACAATCAAAAATAAAATCTTAAACTAAAGCTTAAAGTTAATTCGTTGTTAAAATTTAAATAAAACAACAAACAATTTTTAACAAGAAAATTAAATTTGAATAGAACAAATAAATCTTTATTAAAAACAAACCAAAAGTTTTTTTCACAAAACAAAAACAAACAAGAACTAAGTGACCGTAAGTAACAAAACATAACATTAAACCTAAACATTTAGTGGTCCTTCGAACCGGATAAAGTGAAAATTAAAAACTATAATTATAATTTTGAATAACATTTGAATGACCTTGGATAAAAATAATTAAAGTGAAAAAAAGTACAACTGTACAAAACAACCGAAAGAAAAAACACGTTAAAAAATAAAAACAAAGCAGTGTACAATACATCATAAACCAGTGACATCATGAACAACATCAACAGCAAAAGTCCCAAATATAAGAAGACAACAACAAATTAGTAAAATACAACAGTAAGTACAAATACACATTTTAACAAAAAATAGAGAACAAAATGCAGAGCATAGAAACAGACAATCAGGAAAAAATTTGTCTCAACTGCAAATACTGTTAAACTTGATTGTGTTTGTTGTTAGTGTTCTAACTAACTTAGACCCTCAAATTTTTTGCTACTGCTCTTGTTAAATTACAACAGAGCGGGTTGCGGAATTTGACCCAAATTATTAGAACACATTATTATATCGCTAGCAGGCACATTTTTATACCTTTTTTTCTAATTTGGAGTTTATAATTGAAATTTGGCGTTTCTTAAAAATTTTTCGAAAGTTTTTTTTGCGAAAGTTTTAGACCTTTTTTTGACCCAAGTTATCATCCTTTTTCGTTTGACCTTCAATAATCTTAAAATGCAATAAGCGTTGAAATGCAAGCTTTATCAGGAACTAATGATTCGGGAACTAAATTAAGTCGTCAATCTCCCAAACTTAGATAATAATACAGTTTCTTATATGAGGTTACCACAATGCGATATGGGTCCATTTTACGGAGAAACTACAAAATGGTTCACCTTTCGGGACCTTTTTTCTGCGATATGTGTAAGAAGCGATAAAATGAGCAAAATTGAAAAATTAATCTATTTGAAACAAAAAATAGGAGGTGATGCCAATATAGTTCTAGGAAATATTCCTCTCATCAATGGGGGATTTGACCTTGCTTGGGACAGACTGCTTAGGTGATACGACAACAAAAGGGAACAAGTAAATGCGCAATTTAGAATTCTTTTTGACCTCCCAAGAGTTTCTGTCGATTCAGCTGCTTCGGTTCAGAAACTACAAAGCACAGCTAACGGTATTTTGGAGACCCTTGATACTTTGGGAATACGACATTGTTGTTGGGACCCAATCAGGTTTTTATATGTCAAATAAAACTTTCACGAATATTTGTAGAGGAATTTGAAAATAGCCTTGAGGACTGTGCAGATATTCCAAATTGGACGCAATTTGATAATTTTTTGATGAAAAAGTTTAAAACTTTACAGTACAATGTAAACATAAAGGCTACAAAATTTCCGGGTGTTCAACCTCAATCAGAAAACAGAAATCAAAATAAAGGGAAAAAGTTTATTCGCTTCAGATAAATACATCACAAACCAACAACGGGTCAAAAAATAAAAATCGCTCAAAATCAAGCAGGGGTACATAAAATGAATCTAAGCAAATTTTCCCTCATTGTAAAGAGTCCCATTCATTAAGAAATTGCCCCAAATTTTTAGAAAAAAATGTGAGTGATAAAATTCAAATAGTTAGAGTCACAAATACTTGTTACAACTGTCTCCGTGTAAATCATTACGTTATTACACAAAGGGACAGACTCCTTATGAAAGTGGTACAATGCGGCCAAGCACAAACATCGACCCTGGATCACAAACCACATTCATTTTGGAGAAGTTAAAAAACAAATTAAAGTTACCTTCAACAAAGCTTGCCAAAGCTTGTTTGTTTAACCTATGCTCCAGAATTGACCCTAATTTAAAATTAGTGGTATGGGCACAAGTAGTAAAATACATGTCGTTACTTTTGCATACTCAACCATTGAAACCACCGTTTCCTAGTGGGACTGCAGATTGCAGACACTCTTTTCTATCAAAGTCAAACTGTCGACATAGTGATAAGCTTAGACATTGGCAAATGGATATTTTGCCCTAAAACGCCTATGCGACTAGTGGGACCTTTTATAGAATAAAAAACAGTATTTGGCTGGGTTGTGCGGGGACCATCAGATACACCAAATCAATTACCAAACGGTATTTCACTTATCAATACAACGTCCCTTGACCAAGTCCTCACACGCGTAGCCAAAAACCTGACATTAAAAAACAATATGATCAGGTAATTTTGGAATACCTCGAGCTGGGACATATGCGGAAAATTTCACCCTTGGATATAAACATAACCCCAAATCATTACCTGCCGGATCACGCAGTAATAAAATCCGATGGGCTAACCACAAAACTTAGAGTAGTTTTTAACGCCTCGTGCCCGTCTTCAAATAAGAGAAGTTTGAACGACATTTTATATCCAGTACCCACACTTCAACAGGACTTAGTGCTCCAAATACTGAAGTGGAGATTTTTCCGATACGTTTTCAACGCCGATATCACAAAAATGTATCGACAAATACTAGTAGACCCAACTCAAACTGAATATCAAAGAATATTATTTCAAAAACCTTTAGATGATCCCATTGAAGATTTTCAACTCCTTACAGTGACATTTTGAGTTAATTGGGCCCCGTTCCAGGCCATCAGAACTCTGCTCCAAATAGCAGATGATTTCAAAACATCGCACCCCTTGGCATCACATATTATAAAAGAGAATATGTACGTAGATGACGTCCTAGCCGGTGGACACACTTTAAGCGATGCTTTTTAATCTAGAAAGGCACTATCAACTGTTCTAAAATCAACCGGTTTGGAACTGATGAAATGGACCTCAAATGACCCTCGAGTTATGCAGGATTTGCCAAACGAGGCTCTCTTACCTCTTGATTGGTTGAACTTATCCGAAAATGATGAAACAAACACCCTTGGCATGAAATGGAACATTTCTTCAGATTTTTTCACTTTTACAGCGCCATAAGTTGAAATAAAACTATCGTACACAAAACGCGAAGTTTAATCAACAATTGCAAAATTCTTTGATCCTTGGGGATGGCTGGCCCCAATAATAGTATATGCAAAATTAATTATGCAACAAATCTGGTTAGATAAAATCGATTGCGATGATATCTTAACTACCCTCACCCATATTAAATGGCTTAAATTTGTACAAAATTGCCCTACAATTAATACTCTGAAGATACCTTGTTGGATTCACTATAACCCCTCTTGTGATGTTGAAATCCATGGATTTTCCGACGCTTCAGAAAAGGCTTATTTATTCATTAGAATTCAGCTTGAATCCCGTAATGATCACACTTTTCTTTTGGCTGCCAAGACTCGTATTGTCCCAATAAAAAAATCATCTTTACCCCGTTTAGAACTATGCAGAGCTGTCCTATTGGCAAATTTAACTTCTGAGGTTCTACCAAATGTTCAAGTAAAAAATGTAAAGACCTATTTTTTACCGATTTTACAAATGTGCTGGCCTGGTTAAGGAAGCCACCTTGTTTTTGGAACACATTCGTTGGAAATCGAATTTTAGAAATTTCTCAAAAGGTTGGAATAAAAAGTTGGCAACATGTCGAGTCGAAAGAAAATCCAGCTGACGTTGCTAGTCGCGGATGCACGCCGAGATAATTGGAGACTCATAAACTATGGTAGTTCGGGCCTACGTGGCTGAAATTACTAAAAATTCAATGGCCACAACAAATTCTCCCAAAAGATACAAATGATGAGGCGAAATCTATAAAAGTCCTAACAACAGCTGCTTATGAAGACCCCTTGCTTCGTTTTTCATCGTTACATCGCGCTTACAGAGTAACTGCATATGTTTTACGATTATGGCGAAATACTGGTAAAAATCTTACTCATTTTCACCTGAAGTCACTTCAGAAGAAATAAAAGCGGTTGTTTAAACGTAAACCTTTTTTTTGCTTAATTATATTTAATGTGCCCCTTTGGTACCCCCTACCCCTTGTAGTGTTAATTATTCAGTAGAGTCTTCTTTGTACTCCTCTCTTTTATAACATAGGTGACAGTATTTATCTAGATTCTAACGAGTAAAACCGTTAATGGTCCTTTTAATCATTGTTTGCTGCCTTTGCTATACTATTTTTCTGTATAAGCTTTCTAATTCGTTTCGACTGCCATTACTTTATAATTTTATTAAAAGTTAAATATTTATTAAATAAATTAAGATCCCTTTTCTCCTTAAAACAAACCAAATTTTTTATTTTAATTTCCATATATTTGGCATTTGCGGCAAACATTTGGTCCATTCGAACCGGATTTTCTCCTTAACAAGTGGAAATAAACTAATTAATTTGGTGATCATCCTTAACACAAAATTGGAATTTGGTGATCATTTTAACATCATCCCCAACACAAAATTGGAATTTAGTTGTCTTCAGGAAAAACAAAAAAAAAAAAAAGTGCGTACTTTAATAATTTTTTGGTGTTGTGCTATTGAAAATATTGGCAAGTTTTTTTTTTTTTTTAATTATTGAATCTTTCTTATAAGAAAATAACAATAAGTAATCAAATCTTAAACTAAATACATTTAATGGAAGTTGCCATTGCAATTCCATTCTTAATTATTCAAATCTTAATACTTAGATAATTGAGCAATGTGTGAAGCACAGCACAGGAAGATAGAAAAGGGCCTAGCTGCCGAGATCCAGAGTATCCATCCTTCTTAATCGCTGATGTCCTTCAAAGAGCAGGAGTTGTCTTGCAAGATGATTTGGGTGAACTTGAAGCTTGGTGATGTATTTTGTACAGAACCGCTTGATTTCTTCTTGTACTGAGGAAATATTTAAATCCCTATGAATATTGTCATTTCTGACAAACCAAGGAGCGCCAGTTATCAATCGTAAAAGTTTCGATTGTCTTCTCTGTAATTTAGCAACATTCGAAGCCGAAGCCGTTCCCCATAATTTAATACCATAAGTCCATATGGGCTTGATTACCGATTTGTACAAAATGACTTTGTAATC
The DNA here is from genome assembly GCA_949748255.1 of Eustalomyia histrio. Taxonomy (NCBI): domain Eukaryota; kingdom Metazoa; phylum Arthropoda; class Insecta; order Diptera; family Anthomyiidae; genus Eustalomyia; species Eustalomyia histrio. Next base: position 155,968,037 of record OX456523.1, read on the forward strand.
TATTTCTAAAGCAGAATTGGGCCCAATGAGCCAGTTAAGTTCAGCAGATTTCAATTTCATCTGGGTTACCTTAGAATCAATATGATGGGACCATGTAAGGCGTCGATCTAAATGAACACCAAGATATTTGACTTGACTACTTTCAGGGATGTTTATGTTGTTTATTTTAATTGCAGGACAATTATTTTTTCTTAGGGCAAAAGTTACGTGAACACACTTAGTCGGATTAACTTTAATTTTCCATTTGTCTAGCCATTTTTTAAACTCATGAACATGAGTCTGCAGCAGCGCGGAAGCAACCTTCCAATCAGAGTTAATGCTCATGAAAGCTGTGTCATCTGCGAAAGTAGATGTGTAAGTAAGAGCATTGGTTGGCATATCTCCTGTGAAGATAATATATAGCAAGGGACCTAGTATACTACCTTGTGGGACTCCAGCAGAAATTTTTCTGGAAGAAGAAAGTTCGTCTTTCGACCGTACTCGAAAGCTTCTATCAGATAAATAACTTTTGAAAAGTTTATGTGTACTTGCAGGGAGCAGGTTTGTAATCTTGAATATAAGCCCTTCGTGCCAGACTTTGTCAAATGCCTGTGAGATATCGTTAAATAAAGCAGAGCAATATTGCTTATTCTCGAATGCCTTCCTAATAAGCGTTGTTATTCTGTGAACTTGCTCAACTGTGCCATGGCCTTCACGGAATCCGAACTGATGATCGGGAATAATATGCCCTGAGTTTAAATATGTACTAAGGCTACTAATAAGTAGTTTTTCAAACAATTTCGAGAGGATTGATAGTAAACTTATAGGTCTATAAGATGTAACTTGGCTAACATCTTTACCTGGTTTAGGAATCATAACAATTTCCGATTCTTTCCAAGACGATGGGAAATATCCCAAGCGAAGAATGGCGTTGTAAATGTACATCAATAATTTAAGAGCTGAGATAGGCAAATTAGTAATCATAGACGATGAAATTCTGGAAACGGAATTTTAAGGGCGAAGGAACAACATCATCTATAATATAAGGGCTTATATTAGAGCTCGTATCATTTGGAGTGAACACCTTTTCTAAGTGATTAGCAAAAGCGTTAACTTTTTCGCATCCATTTTTAGCCCAAGTGCCATTTTCGAGTCTTATTGGGGATTCATATGATATAGGGCATTGCATATGTTTGACAGCTTTCCACAGACTATAATTTGTTTCCTTAAAAGGGTTAAGGTTACTGGTAATTGGCAAGATGGTTTTGTTCGTTTTTCTTTAAGGCGGCTTGGAGGTCTCTTTGGCAACGATTAAGTCGGCTTTTTATAGCTGGAGATCGACTTTCTTGCCACTGTCTTCTTAATTTTCTCTTTTCATTCACAAGGAACTGAATATTTCCTGGAGTGAATTGAGCTACCCTACTTCTGGGTGTAAAGATAGGAGTTGCGACTGAGGCTGCAGTAGTTAGAACGTCAGTAAATATGTTCACTGCAGATTGAATATCTGATGAATTTCTAAGTGGGATATTGTATGGAAGATGAGAACTCCCATACATTTTATATTTTAACCAGTTTGTGTTTCTAGTTGGATAGAAATGACGCCTTTCCTGAACTCCAGTGGGAATGTCGTTCAACCATATGATTGATGGTAAATGATCAGAAGGTAAATCCAGTGATGAGCTCACGGATATTTGCTCTCTTTTTATATTTTTTGTGACGGCAAAGTCTATAAGATCAGGAATCTTATTCAAGTCGGATGGCCAGTATGTTGGGTGACCGCTGGATAAAGCATCTAGACTGTGTGAAGAAATAGCACTTAATAATTGTCTGCCCCTGGGTGTGATAAGGCGTGATCCCCAAAAAGTATGTTTAGCATTATAGTCACCGGCTGCTATAAATTTTCAACCAAGTGTAGCAAAGAAATCGATAAACTGATCTCGGTTAATGTTATGTCTCGGAGGACAATATATAGAAGACAATGTGACCCTAAAATCGGTAAGATTAATAGATGTTGAATGAATATAATCTTTTCCGAATTCTGGCATTGGGAAATGCCTAATTTTATTGTGCACAATTACTGCTGTACCAACACATGCTCTACCACTTGGGTGTTTAGTATCATATATTGAATACCCATTTACTCAATTTTTCTGTGTAAAGTGGGTCTCAGAGACTAAGAGTACATCAATTTCCTGCTCTTGCAGGAAATGTTCTACTTCCTTTCTATGTTGGCTAAGGCCGTTTGCGTTCCAGAAACATATTTTCAACAGATTCATTTTCTATCCAACAAAATTTGCATGAGCATGCTTTGGTTCCTCATCATCTCCTGGAACATATTTTGCATGTTAGACATAAAGTTATTCATTGTTTTAATGAGGTTCTGAATTGAGCTTTGAAAATCATTTGATTGGGCTGGCGGGCTTTCTTTAAGCATATGAGCATATGAAAAATTCTGAGGAGGAGGAATATTTTGTTGTGTTCTGGCTCCCGTGCGATCAGAATTAGCTGTTGGAAGGGCTGGAAAGTAAGAATGTTGGTATTGAGCAGGAGAAGATCTGCTTGATGAAGCTACTTGTTTAAGTCGTAAAAACACTGGACAGCCACGATAGTTGGCAGTGTGATTCTGACCGCAGTTACTGCACTTTTTAACAATTGAATCTGTTTTAGAGTTGGGACACTCTTTGCTATTGTGAACGTCACCGCATATAACGCATACCGTCGGTAACTTACAGTAGGATTTGGTATGCCCAAATTCCTGACAATTTAAGCATTGTGGAGGATTCTTGCGCTTAATAGGCTCTTCTACTGTTATTTTGCGATGGAGCAAATATCTTAGATTATAGATCGGGTGAGACTGACCTTTTTTCAACTGGGAAGAATTGAAGGATATTTCTACCCGGAAAAGAGGTTGGGGAACTTTATTCTTATTAAGAATATTGTGAATAGACTTCACTTCAAAGCCTTCAAGTTCAAGAGCGCTTTTTATTTCATCAATAGGTACGAAGCTGTCAATACCTTTAATAACTACAATTAAGCCTTTAGCACTTTTTAATTGATATGTGTAATAATTCTTTTTACACGATTCAAACTTTTGAATCACATTTCTGTAATTTTTTTCCAAGTAGATTTGGATTTTTGTTTCGGCGTAAAGTCGTAGAGCTCGACTTACGCTTTGCAATGGAAAAATAACAGTCAATACCTGTTTGCACTTTATTATTGATAACTATAGAATTATTAATCGAATTATCAGTATTAATATTATCATTATTATTATTTTCATTGCAATTTTTATTTTTAACAACCATTGAATTTACAGACCGCATGCGTGCGTCTAATTTGTCTTCACTTGCTGAGTTAACAGTTTGATTATTGATATTTTTCCTTGTTAAGTTCTCTGCACAATTGTTTACATTTGTTTGTTTTTGCGCAAATGTGACCTCAACTGAGTTTAACGAGGGGGAAAGAGATCGTGCTCTCTCAATTGGTTTTATTGAAAGATAGTTTTTATTGTACTCTTTGTCATAGAGGTTTTTATTTTCACTCGACTGGTTTATTGAAATGTAAGCATTTTTACCATTTGAAGAAAGCCTATGATTTTCTGAGTGAGAGCCACTCATGCACTTTTTTTTTTTGTACCTATTAAAAATATTTTTTTTTATTTATTGTGTTTTGCTTTTTACCTATTACAAATTTTTTTTCTTTTTTTTTTTTTTTTTTTTTTTTTTTTACCTATTACAAATCTTTTGCGTAGATAATTTAAATTACTAAGCAAATTTTAATTTAAATTACTAAGCAAAGTTTGTTACAAAAGTTCACCTATTAAAAAATATATGTATATTGCTATATATTTAGCTAACCTATTAAAAAATAGTACCATATATTTAGTAGCGAAGTTTAAATAAACACGTCTGTACTCTTCAATAGCTCAAATTAAAATTGGCAAGTTAAAAAAAGAAAGGAAAAAATATAGTGCAAATTAAAAATAAATTAAAAGTTATTTATTAGTTTTATTTAAAATTGTTAATTTTTTTGCCAATATTTCCAGTAAACGATCGTATTGCAGCCCTTCGTAGTGTGTACCGGTGTGTTTCTGTTTTCTCCGACGCATAATTTAATTATTTTACAAAATAATTTTTTAAAAATTAAATTAAAAAATTTATTTAAAAAATTAAATAATTCAGTGAAAAATAAAGGATGTTATTTGCGTGAAAATGTTCGGCATTTGTTTTTGAAAGTATTTAAACGGTGAGCTTTTTTTATTATTAAATTATTTTTTTAAAACAACAAAAACAATTATTAAATTAAAAAGTGTTTGTTTTATATTTTTCTTTGGCTCTCTTTGTTTATAAGCTGTGATTTACATACACACACTTAGGTATGTATTACACGGTTTTTTTGTTTGGTTTTTGTAAACAGAAAAAAGTCACCCTACAGGCCGTCATAGTCGCGACATATATAGTTTGTGTTTTAAATTTGAAAATATTATTTTTTCGACATTTCTGTTAAATTTATTAACAAATTCGGTCTTATTTCGCGAGTTAATAATTTTTCGTGGATTATTTAATTTTTTTGAATAACAAAATGTCTGATAACGCTATGGATATTTTCATAAGAGAGTGAAAATGTTCATAGGTCGGTGTCCACTGTCGAAATACGCGGAAAAGAACTTAGGGATTTATGGAAAAACTTCAAAACGTCTTATAAATCGTATTTAAGTTTTTTGGAAAATGCGGATACGACTGAACTGGTTGATGTAGATGTGGCTGAAGCTAAGTATGACGCGAGCTTTAATGCGTACATCAGCTGTTTAGCAGCAATTAAGGAAAAATTGCATAATTTCGAAGCGCGGAACAAAGATACCAAAAAAGCCAACGATCAGTCTCCGGTTTTATCGGCTAACTCGAATAATTTTTTCAAAATTTCTACATTCCGCCTTGCAATATCCCTGTCTTTGACAGTAAAATTACTTCTTGGCCCACTTTTCGCGATCTTCGTCTTAGCCCAATTGTACGATTATTTGCTCTTTTGGAGAAAACAAGTGGCGATGCACGGAATATCGTTTCAAAAGCGCCGCTTACGAATCGGAGATTTAATATCGCTTAGAAAAGTTTGACCGATAAGTACGAAAATTTACGTCGGTTGGTAAACCATCAACTTATTTTGCTTTTCGATCTCCCTTTTCTTGATAAAGAGACTGATGAGGGGTTGAAAACTTTACAGAGCGGTATAAATGGTTGTCTTGCGGCCCTATCTACTTTGGATATTTCCGCGTCGAGGGAATTAAGTTCACATATAATCGTTTTTATGTGTATCCAACGGTTACCTGCTACCACTGTTAACCTTTTGGAACAGTCCGTTAGGGATAATAAGGCTTTGTCACTCTGGAGTGATTTGCACTGCTTTCTAACCGAAAGAATCTACACTTTAGAGTGTTTTCGCGATCTTCGTGGCTCACACGTTTCAAAAAGATCCGCAGAATTAAAGGTGAAATCGCACCATACTTCTACAGGCACTTCGTCCATTTTATATAGAAATCAGGTGCATTTTTTGCGCTAGATTTAAAAGTTTATCTAAAGCGGATCGGTATTCAACAGTGAAAAAGTTCTATTGTTGTGTAAATTGTCTTTCGAGGTTACATGAGGCTAAGAATTGTAATAGCACTCATAGCTGTTCGAAATGTAATAAACGTCACCATCATTTATTGCATCGCGATTTTCCTTCTAATGAAGTTTCGAATAGAGGAAATACTTCGTCTCGTATAGCTGCGGGTTCGGGTACAGCTACTCGTCTTTCCAACCCCGCACATATTGATTCTAACATACAGTCCACTTCTAATGGTAGCAATCCCCCATTGCCTACCACTAGACAAGTATTTCATACCTCTCAGAATAGGACCGTCCTATTGGGGACGGCTATAGTCAACGTAGCTCACATACCCCGCCCGTGCTCTTAATGACCCCTGCTCCAAGAGTACCTTTATTTCGGAACGCTTTAGAAATCGTTTGGGAATTTCGACGCATACTACTAATGCGCAAATATCTGGCGTGCTCCATTACAATTGGCTCTCCTCTTGATTCGTCTTTTTCTGCGGAAACTTTAGCTCTTGTTTTGGCTAATATTTCAGGGAACATATCGCCTTCAATTAGAAGGAAATTTTTTCCAAATCTCCGTTTGGCGGATTCTAATTATTGCGAAAGCAGACCTGTTGATCTTTTGCTTGGTGGTGAGATTCATCCTAGAATTTGTTTAAGGGAAACTCCTCTGGATGGTTTGGGTTCATTGCTAGCTCAAAATATAGTCTTCAGTTGGATTATCACTGGTCCAATTTTGCAACCTTAAGTTCATGTTTTTTCTACTCGTGTCGAATTTTCGGAGGAAGATTGTCTAAATAGAAACCTTCTTAGGTTTTGGGAAATTGAGGAAACTCCTAAACGGAAAATCTTATCAACTTTTGATAAGATTTGTGAGAAAAATTATAGAAACACACGTCGGGGTTCTGGTGGTCGATACATTGTGACGCTTCCTTTCAAGACGGAATTTTCTCAGCAGTTGACTTTAGGTGTGTCTAGGTCAAACGTCCTGAAGCAATATCTTAGGACAGAATCCTCTCTTCTGCGAAGACCTGAACTTAAGGAAGTGTACGATAATGCCGTTAAGAAATATTTGCAACTGGGCCACATGAAAATCGTTTTGAATCCTTCTTTCGCTACTAACTTTTTCTGCTACTTACCACATTATCCAGTAGTTAAACCTGAACGGAAAACTACCAAATTGCGCGTGGTTTTTTACGCTTCGAAAAAAACATCGAACGGAATTAGTCTAAATGACTGCCTTTATGTTGGTCCAATTTTGCAGGCTGATTTAGTTCTTTTAATTTTGAGTTGGCGACTTTTTAAATTTGTTTTTAATTGCGATATCACGCAAATGTATAGGAAAATTAGAATTGATCCAGCTCATACTCCATTTCAACGAATCTTGTTTAGAGATACTTCGACGCAAAATGTTAGAGATTATGAGCTACAAACGGTTACTTTTGGTGTTAATTGCGCTCCGTATCGTGCTATTCGCACTTTGTTGCAGCTGGCGGATGATTCCGGGAAGTTTTGCCTACTATTGCTAAATTGTTTGATCCTGTTGGTTGGCTAGGTCCAGTGGTGATTGTGGCAAAGATAATATCGGCTGGGACGATTCACTTCCCCGCTCCACGGGGGATAATTGGCGGAAATTCGTAACTTCATATCACGAAGTTAATAATATTCGAATTCCTAGGTGGGTTCATTATACTCCTAAATCTTTCGTCGAATTACATGTTTTTTGTGATGCCTCGGAAAAGGCATACGCGGGAGTGATATATGTATATTCGCATCGTGTCCACCAGCGATGAAATTCATACACATTTGCAAAACGAAATTGGCCCCCATAAAATCAATTTCAATTCCGCGGCTTGAACTTTGCGGTGCAGTTTTGGCCTCTGAGCTTTTGAAGACTGTACTTAGCGAGATTGATATTCGACTTTAACAAATTTATTGTTGGACTGATTTTACGATAGTCCTTTCTTGGTTGAAAAAAGACCCTTGTTCTTGGACCACATTTGTTGCGAATAGGGTCTGTCGAATTCAAGAAAATGTTGGTCGTCATAATTGGTATCACGTTCGCTCTGAGGATAACCCTGCCGATTTGTGTAGCCGTGATATTGCTCCCTTGGAGCTGGCTGACAATTCACTTTGGTGGCATTGGCCACAGTGGCTACAACGAGATAAATCCGAATAGTATTCTACCGATCTCTCTCGGTTCAAGTTTATGCTTCGTTTTTTACGGACACAAGCGGAGAGGATATTTGATATTTATGAGGATATTCTTAAGGATTTTTCTCGTCTTGATAGAGCCCTTGGTGCAATATCGTATATTTTACGATTATTTTATATTAGTCATCCAGCTCATAGAGTGGGTCGTCGTTTGTGTGTCAATGAAACTCTTTGGAGTTTTGAGTTAAAGAGGACAAAATTGCATTTGGCTATGGTGTCTCAAAAACTTCACTTTTCGGATGAATATAAATGCCTTTTGGACGGAGAACCTTTGGACGGAGAGCACTCTCGTGTCTTTAAATATGTTTTTTGACGAAAATGGGATTATGAGACTTAATGGTCGGTTAGTCAGATCACCTTCTCTCACCTATTCGGAGACTCATCCCATTATTTTACCATACTCTAGTAGATTTACGCTGCTTTTAACGGAGTTTGTTCATTTGATATATTGGGTCCCCAGACTAATATCGAAAATTCGGAGAGTAATTGGTCGCTGCAAATGGTGCATTCTTGACAAGAAGAACTCTTGCAGTCAGATTATGGCCGCTTTACCCCCTGAGAGAACTTCTCTTGATAGGACTTTTACCACAACTGGTGTGGATATCGCAGGGCCTTTCGAGATCAAGAACTTTACTGGTAGAGCTTGCCGAATAACCAAAGGTTATGTGTGTATTTTTATATACTTTTCTACGAAAGCAATACATTTGGAGGCAACTTCTGATTTATGATCGGCTACTTTTTGTCGTAGAGGCTGCCCGAACACTATCTTTTCCGATAATGGCACGAACTTCGTTGGTGCTTCACATGAACTTATGAGGGATTTTAGGACTCTTCTTAGAGAAAGTCAGGTATCAGTGTGTTCGACTTATGGCATTCAAGGACTTACTTGGCGCTTTATTTCCGCTGGAGCTCCACCGTGTCCTAAAATTATATCCGGGAAGTGACGGTCATGTTAAGGGTGTTGATGTACGCACTGCGAATGGAGTTGTAAGGCGGCATATCGCGAAACTTGTCATTCTCACCAACTAATTAAAACTTTTTTTCTTATTTGCTAGCACTATGGACGCATTACCCTTTTTGGATGATGCTATATTGGAGGACTTTGACGAAACAATGGAGATAGCTTCGCCTGTTTCTGCCACAGTTCCTTCGGCTGCACCCACTTCAACACCTGCCATAGTGGATACTGCTGCTCCTATTGTTGTACCTCCTCCGACAGTTGCGCTCGAATCGGACGTAATACCATCACCATCGTCGGTGTCCGAATCTTTATCGGAAGCTAATGGAACCGCGAGCTCGATTGTTGATCCCAACATTTAAAACTTTTCTCAAATTCAGGGTGGAGAAAAAACTTCGAAAGGTGCAATTACACGGTTACTGTTGTCATTGCTTGGCATTTTCTCCAAAGATTGCCCGAGCAAGTTAAAATGCCGTCGGTGCTATGAAGATCACTACGTCCTTCTCCATGGTGATCGGCCCAATCTTTCGGTCACTAAGAGATGCTCCGCAATCGGCACAGTCTTCTAAAAGGCATTTAGCGAGGAAAACTTGGTCCGCTAAATCTACGGCGTTGTCCATAACACAAGCTTGCCCCCTTCCAATTCGTCATGTTGTCACCTTTCCGCCGACACACATACTGAAGCTCCAAACGCCGAACCGTTTTATTCTGGTCCGAGCAGCCTTGGACCCGTGCTGTGGCATTAGTTACGTCTGTGAGTCATTAGTGCATCGACTTTCTGTATCTAGCATGGTCCGTTTCGGACACAATACGGTCCGTTTCAGACACAATAAAGGAAGACTTTGCTGTGTTTCAGCTGGCCGACCCCAATTTTAACCGTTCGGGTCGCGTCGTTTTGGTCTTAGCACCAGAGGTTACCCCTCAGGTCTTGAAGGGAAAAATACATTCAAGCCCGGGGCTTCCATTAGCTCAATATACTATTTTTGGCTGGGTTATTACTGGCCAATCCTCTCTATAGAGGAATGATCATTTTAGGTCAAACTCCCTCTTTTGATTCCATCCGGCACCCTTGTGTCAATCCGGTCCCCTTGGATCACCGTTCAATGAACTTCCTTGAGTTGATGAACTACCTTGAGTTCATCCCGGTCCCAGTGGATCACCCGGTTACTTTACCGGTCGTCGTAAAACCAGTCTACACTGGATGGTCCCTTTGACCAATTAGACTTAAGTTTTTTTTTTGGAAAAAAAATAATAATAAATCTAAACTAAATAGTTTAAAATTTTATTTACCTTTATAGTACTTAATATGAATTTTTATAAATAATATTTTGTTGCAACATTTCTTAATTTTGCAAGGCGGCTGGCAATGTTTAAACGTAAACCTTACTTTTTGCTTATTTATGTTTAATGTACCTCTTTGGTACCCCTACCCCTTGTAGGGTTAATTTTTCGGTAGAGTCTTCTTTTTACTCCCCTCTTTTATAACATAGGTGGCAGTATTTATCTAGATTCTAACGAGTAAAACCGTTAACGGTCCTTTAAAGCATTGTTTGCTGCCTTTGCTATACTACTTTTCTGTATAAGCTTTATAATTCGTTTCGACTGTCATCACAGCATTACGTGCTAATTTTATTAAAAGGTAAATATTTATTAAAAAAATTGACTCATACTTTTGACTCAAAAACATTGTTCCTCAGATGACTATCAAAGGTTATCACAGAAAGTCAAAATTTCACCCAGCAGTAACCTTTTGACCCTAAATCCGTTCACAGATAGCCAAGGTACTATTCGAGCAAATGGTCGTCTTGTTCAATCGCCAGCCCTAATATATAGCACTAGTTTACACCGTAAATGTACATTTAATCAGAGGTGATTTTCCTTATGTATTTTCTCCCGCTGAATTCGAAAATCAAGGTTAAATTTTTTTTATGGAACAGTTTTTGAGATATTGTGATTTTTTTAATTTTTAGACCTTTCGTCAATTGACAAAACATATCGCGAGCTAGAAATGTCCGATTGGGTCGTTCTTTGTACCCAAATGCAAGGTATTGAGATGAAAAACAAATATATATAATCGGTAAAGCTGTTCAAAATATATCGATAACATTAGGGCACATTTTCAAAAAAATCATATTTTACAGTAACACTTTTCCGACGGAAAATTACAAATCGTTAAAAAAAACGTCTGGTTTCTCTTCATGTGCGTAAACCTGATACTTTTACGTAAGAACTAAGACAAACCAGAAGAAAATCGACCGAAAAATAACAAAGTTATAAGCAATTGAGTGAATAAATCCAAATCTCATATTTTAAGAATTATTTATTTTTTTCGACAATATATTGGGTTCAATCACCAAACTACTGCTCAGTATAGACAAACTCTACGAGACTGTTCCCTTAGATCCCTGATATTTTGTTTCGACAGATTCTAACCCTGACATTTTGTTTTGACAGCTTCTAACGTTGACATTTTATTTTGCCAGCTTCTATAAAACGTAGTGTCGGTTGTTTGTATATTATTCTCACAAATTTGATTGAAATTATATTTCATTGTGTTCATCAAAATGTATAAAAGAAAACGAGAATTTGAGTGCGTAAACAATCCAAATAGTTTCTGTTACGTGTGTGGCAACTTTGTCCCCCAACCAAATAGACGTAGATTCACCGATTCGTTACAACAGAATTATCTGCAATATTTTGGAATAGCACCTGCAACTTTTCATGAGCAATGGACACCAAATAATTTTTGTTTATCGTGCCACATAACTCTTGCCGCGTGGGCTTCTGGTACATCACAGTAAGATTAAATTTAAATATACAATGGAATTAATAATAAAGTGAATTTTTATTACAATTTAGACGATACATGAAATTCAGTGTACCGATGATATGGAGAGAGCCGCTCTGCCATTCGGTTGATTGTTACTTTTGCCTAAGCAAATCCACTGGTTTTGGAAAGAGTGCCAAATGGGTTTATGCGACAGTAGCATCTGTTTCGCTTCCAGTTCCACATTCAAGTGAATATCCTATTCCTAAGTGCCCCGGTTCAATGATTGAACCTTTCGAATCATCACAAGAGACAGACACAAGCAGTGATAATGAATTTCAACAGGAGTCGCAATTGCAAAAGTTTACGCAGCCTGAATTGAATGATTTGGTGAGAGATCTCGAGCTGTCAAAGGAAAAAGCAGAGTTACTTGCATCTCGCCTGAAGCAACGGAACTGTTTGGCTCTGGGAGTAAATGGAAAATTTTACAGAAACCGTGATAAACCTTACGCACAACATTTTAAGAAGGAAAACGACATATGCTACTGCAACTATATTCCTGCATTGTTTGAGCAACTCGGAGAGCTTTATGATCCAAATGAGTGGCGCTTGTTCATTGATGGTAGTAAGGAGAGTTTGAAAGCAGTCCTACTGCATATTGGAAATGTAAAACCTTCTATCCCCATCGCTCATGCCGTCAACACTAAAGAATACGCCACAATGGCCAGTTTGCTAAAATACATTAAATATGAGCATCACAACTGGAAAATATGTTCCGATCTCAAAGTCGTCGGCATGTTGTGTGGAATGCAGGGTGGATATACAAAATATTGCTGCTTTCTTTGCCTCTGGGATAGTCGTGCTCGTGAACATCATTATAGAAGAAAACAGTGGCCAGAAAGGGAGAACGTCACAGTGGGCAAAGACAATATTAAATACGTGCCTCTTGTCAAAAAAGAAAATATAATCCTTCCAGCGTTGTACATTAAACTTGGCCTCATTAAAAATTTTGTGAAGGCCTTAGACAAGGAAGGCCAAGTATTTTCCTATTTGAAAACCCTTTTCCCGCAGCTTTCTGTAGCAAAAATCAAGGAAGGCGTCTTCGATGGTCCACACATAAAGAAATTGATAAAAAGCACTGATTTTCCAAAATATTTAACACCCGTTGAAAACGAGGCCTGGAATTCATTTCAACTGGTTGTTACCAATTTTATTGGGAATAATAAAAGCCCTAACTACGAGGGAATTATTACCGATTTCATTTCTGGTTGTTTTCTATTGTATTGTTTTTACCATTTTATTTATTTCTTACAGGTGTAAATATGTCTCTAAAAATCCATTTCTTGCATTCGCATTTGAATTTCTTTCCGGACAATCCTGGTGACGTAAGTGACGAACACGGCGAGAGATTTCACCAACAAATTAAGACCATTGAGCGGCGCTATCAAGGATTTTGGGATGAAGCAATGTTGGGAGACTATGTATGGTTTCTCACTAGAGAAACGGATCCCAAAAGAAACCGGAGACAAAGCAAGGGCCACAACTATTTCTAACACACAAAAATGTCAAGAATGTATTGCAAGAGTTTAAACCTAATATATTGTCGAAAAAATAAATTATTCTTAAAATATGAGATTTGGATTTATTCACTCAATTGCTTATAACTTTGTTATTTTTCGGTCGATTTTCTTCTGGTTTGTCTTAGTTCTTACGTAAAAGTATCAGGTTTACGCACATGAAGAGAAACCAGACGTTTTTTTTAACGATTTGTAATTTTCCGTCGGAAAAGTGTTACTGTAAAATATGATTTTTTTGAAAATGTGCCCTAATGTTATCGATATATTTTGAACGGCTTTACCGATCAAAGATCCGATTATACATATTTGTTCGTCATCTCAATACCTTGCATTTGGGTACCAAGAACGACCCAATCGGACATTTCTAGCTCGAGATATGATTCGTCAAGTGAAAAAAGGTCGAAAAATTAAAAAAATAACAATATCTCAAAAACAGTTCCATAAAAAAAAAATTTAACCTTGATTTTCGAATACAGCGGGAGAAAATACATAAGGAAATCAATCTCTCATCAACTGTATATGAAAAAATTTCATTTTGTAAACTAGTGTAATGAACGTCATCCAATTTTACTGCCTCACGACTCAAAATTTACGCGATTGATCATCGAGTTCATTCATAAAATTACGCTACATGGTGGAAATCAACTAATGATGAGAGTTCTATGAACTAAATATTGGGTGTTCAGACTGAGGCCACTAGTTAAAAGTGTCATACACAATTGTAAAACTTGTGTCTTATAAAAAAATAGACACAAAATCAAATCATGGCTTCGTTACCGCCAGAACGAACATACGCAGGTCTTTTTGACATCCGAAATTTCACTGGGCGAGCATGTCTCATTACAAAAGGATATGTCTGCATTTTCGTATGCTTTACAACTAAAGCTACAGGTTGGTTGAAAAGTTCCTGCGCTCGAAATGAAAGAATACTGTTTTTGTTACGAAATATATTTTTTTATTCAATATAATCTCCTAGAAGCTAAATACACTTGTTACAATGATCTTCCAATAATTTTATCCCATCCTTATAATGGTTTTCCGGAAGCTCTGCAAAATAACCGTCTACGGCTGCTATGGCCTCTTCATTCGACGAAAAATGCTTTCCACGAAGGAATTGTTTGAGATTTCTGAAGAGATAGTAGTCACTGGGAGCCAAATTTGGTGAATACGGTGGATGTTCACGCAATTCGTACTTTAATTCTTTGAATTTAGCCATCGTCAAAACACTTTTGTGAGCAGGTGCATTGTCTTGATGAAAAATGATTTTTTTCTTCTTTAAACCAGGTCTTTCTTCACGAATTTTTTCATCCAGCTGATCCAAAGGGCTGCAATAATATTCAGAGTTGATTGTTTTACATTTCTGAAAATAAGAAATCAACAAAATTCCTTTTGTATCCCAAAAAACTGATGTCATAACCTTCTTTGCTGATCGTTGTGACTTCACCTGCTTTGGAGCTGAACAACCAGCTTCAGTCCACTGTAAACTTTCTTGTTTCAATTTAGGATCATGGTGGTAGATCCAAGTCTCATCCATAGTTATAAAACGACGCAAGAAGTCGGTTTTATTCGGCTTAAAACGCTCCAAATTACGCTGAGAAATTTGTTTTCGATCCAGTTTTTGTTGAATTGTTAATGTGTGCGGCACTAACTTTCCAAACAGTTTTTTTAAACGTAATTCTTCATGCAAAATATGGAGTACTCGTTCGTCTGAGATACCTATGGCATTAGCAATTTCACGCTTAGTCAAACTTGGATCTTTACTAACCATATTATGTACCTGCTCAATGATTTCTGCTGTGGTTGCAGTTTTTGGTCGTCCTTCGCGTGGATCGTCTATAAGGCTGGTACGACCACGTTTATATTCACCAGCCCAAAATTCAACGGTGCGTTTTGAAGGTGAGGACTCCTTATACACTTCTAACAATTGTTCATAAATTTCCTTTGCTTTTAAACCCTTCAAAACAAAGAATCTAATGACTGCACGATATTCAATTTTTTCCATATTAAAAAAATCAATGACACGTTAATTTCAAATGGCTTGTAAACAAAGAAAGAATTGACAGAATGACTTGCAACTTTGCATGTGTTCTCAGGACAGTTATACCAACTTGAGAAAAAATAGGTTGAAGCTAGCAGTGCTATCTCTTGGTGAGCGCAGGAACTTTTCAACCAGCCTGTATACATCTCGAAGCAGTAAGTGATCTGTCTTGTCAAGCTTTTCTAACCGCATTTGCACGTTTTATTGGAAGACATGGATGCCCTGCTCTATTATATTCCGATAATGGAACCAATTTCATTGGTGCTGCAGAACTTGTCAAAAAGAACCGTCTAAAGTTTATAAAAAATCTTCAAAGTCAAGTGCTACTCTAGACTTTTAAGTCCTTCTAGCGATGACCCTAATGACCTATCTCCATTGACCCCAGGACACTTTCTCATTGGTGCTCCATTAGTCTGACTTAAGACAACCTCTGAAAACGCCTTAAGAGTATCTATCATTCATTTTGCCAACGATGGAAATCTGAATATTTGACTCAACTCAATCGCAGATACAAATGGAAAAATCAACGAGAAAATATTAAAGTCAATGGTATGGTCGTCATCAAAGACAATAATCCCCCACCAAACGAATGAAAATTAGGTCGTATTGTTAAAAAAATATCCAGGAATTGACCAAAATAGTCGAGTAGTTGACATACGAACTTCTAATGGAAAATGCACCAGGCCCATAACACAAATATTTGTGTTATTCTCAAATTAACACAACAACCTTCAATCAAAATTCTTCAAACTAACATCAAACTTTTTGTACTTACAGCCATGACATCCTTACAAGGCCGACCCAAAGACTGACGTTGTGCAAAAAAACACTATTGCTTCATCTGTCTCGCAAGATCACACCGAGCGCAAGATTGCAAAAGTGAACTTGGATGTCATGTATATAACAAACGCCATAATAAAATGCTACATGACGCTCCACAAGTGCGAGAAAAGGATTATCGTGAAACCGAACACGCCCCAAAACATATTGGCGCAGATAAAATATCAGAGCACCCCAAATCAGCCGGCGCCAACAAAGATGCCCCAAAAGAGATCGGTCTCATTCGATGAGTAGAACCTTCGAAGTTAAAATCTTTAGTTGCCACAAATGATTGTCAAAGTTTCCTGGGCAAAAGTTTCGGATATATATCCAACTATTCGACGAGATGGATATTTGGAAACCGATGTTGGAAAGGTGATTGCCCTGAAAACTGCCTCGGGATATGTGTTTTCGGGACCCGCTGAAGAGTTGTGATTAATCTACACCGTCTCATGGGGGCAGAATGTTCAATGAAGAAATAAGTATATTTGTTACTGAACTTAACTAAAAAAGCACTCTAGTTTTGACATCAGTGGAAAACACATAAAAAAACATCGAGAAGGAAAAAGTGGTTAAAAATATAAACACAAAAATAATATATAAAAATAACAACAATTACAATCAAAATTAAAAGCTTAAACTAAAGCTTAAAGTTAATTCGTTGTTAAAATTTTAATAAAACAACATACAATTTTTTACAAGAACATTGAATTTAAATTGAACAAACAAATCTTTATTAAAAACCAAACAAACCAAAAGCTTTTTTTCACAAAACAAAAACAAACAAGAACCAAGTGACCGTAAGTAACAAAACATAAGATTTAAACCCAAACACATTCCCTACTTTTCTATTACATTGAACAAATAAATCTTTATTAAAAACCAAACAAACCAAAAGCTTTTTTTTACAAAACAAAAACAAACAAGAACCAAGTGACTGTAAGTAACAAAACATAACATTTAAACCTAAACACATTTCTTACATTACCAACTATCAATACAAAAGAATAGTAAGCAGATGGAGCTGAAAAAATCGTTTTTGGGCAGATCATAATATAACAAATAGAGCAAAGGTGGTGTAAGCTAAATATACCACTTTTGCATTATAGCAACACTATGTTTGTCTGCAGCTTGCGTCAAAATTCCGTCATGTCGGTGTCAAAGAGTGTAAATATTGAGAGGTTAAACACGAAATTTCATTGAAATCTTAAACGAATTATATAGCAATAAATCATGGACGAAGAAGATGGTAGAACTTTAGGTATGTTGAAATATTGTGCTATTTACTGCAAATTAGAATCAAACTTGTTAAGATTTACGTATGCACTTAAAAAATGTTGGTAAAAGTTAAAGATTTTGAAGAATCTGGCTCTTAATATCTACCATCCCTTGCACCGTCATCAGAAAATGATGACTCTGAAGAAGTCCAACAGAGCAGAACTAGTTCAGACTTTACTATTGAAGAAATAGACCATAAATTGTGGACATTCATATTTACTGTTTTAGCCAAAAACCTTAATTTTGGTTATTAACTCAACGGTACCTCTTTGGTACCTTCTGACCCCAAATGGGTTAATTAATATATTAGCATCTGTGTTATACTCCCTTCCTTTACTTTTTTTATACAAAAGTTAATATAAATTAATTATCTCACAACCTTTGAAAATTTTGTCTTTTTATTTTCATGAACTTTGCTTTTCGGCAAACATTTTGGTCCTCCGAGCCGGATTTTCAAAGAAAATAAGGACAAAAAGTGGAATTTTTTTTTTTAATTTCCAGCCTCCATCTTTTTTTGTGGCAACAACCCCAACAACATCATCGATTTTGTTTTAAAATTAATTTTATTTACATCAGAAAAAAGGTACGTGTAGTTCATCTTTATATCTGAGCTTTTAAAGTGAAAAAAGAAAGCGTTTAATTAAAAATTTTATAAAAATTATTTTAATTTACTTAACATAAATAAATATTAAAATTTTTAATACTTTTTTGTGTTAGTTTCTATTGTGAATGATCGTATTACAACCCTTCGCTATACTAATATTTACAATACAGTCCATTCTTTTGACACTTGTCATTTTTATAACGTTTGTTTTTTCATTTTTTACGACCGTGCGTTTGTTTACTCGGACGGACAAACCTACAATTTTTTCTTACAAAACTTCGATTATAATTTTGTTCTATCGAATTAAAATTAAATACGGTGTGAAAAATAAATAAACAAATAAAATATTAAATTTTATATTTTTTTAATTATTTCCTCTTAAATTTGTGAGTGATTTTTTTTTTCTATTAAACAATATACATATATACATAATATACAAACATATACATTTTTAATATTACAGTGTTATTTACAAAAAGATTATTTTTTTTTTTTATTATTTTTCATTTGCTTTGTGCTTTTCTCATTTGTACATACAAGCTTAGTTAAAGCATGCATACGTACTCTATTGTTGTTACATTTTTAGTTAGCGAAAATGCACCCTATTGTACTTTTTAGTCGCGACTTATTGAGTTTGTGTATTTAATTTGAAGTAATCTTGGGACTATTTTTTTCGGATATTTGGTCAAATTTCTTGCGAAATCTGAAAAATATTTTGATTTTCTTCGCAAATTTTCGTATTTTTTCGTGGGTTTTCGGAATTTTTAGATTTTTATATTTTTTCGAATTCCTTTAAAGATTTGAAAAATTAGTTGATTTTCTTCGTAAATTTTCGTATCTTTTCGGATTTCTTCGGGTTTTTTTCGAATTTATTTGTATTTTTTCGAATTTTTTTCAAATTACTTTTTATAAACTTAAAATAAAATGTCTGATAACGCTTTGGATATTTTTATTAGAGAGTCCGATGGTCTTATAAAATTCGAGTCCGAGTTTAATGAACTTAGCGAAAATATGCATACGGTTTTTACTTTGGAAATACGCGGAAAGGAACTTAGCGGTTTATGGGAGAGTTTTATAACTTCATATAACACGTGTTTGACTTATTTGGAAAAGTCGGATAACGCTGAACCAGCTGATGTAGACGCAACTGAGGCGAAATATGACGCGGCTTTTAATGCGTATGTGGGTTGTTTAGCAGCAATTAATGAAAAATTTCGAATCGAAAAGCAATGCTGATGCGAAACCACACGAAAAGTATACGGCTGTACCGGTTATATCAAACGATTTTGGATACAATTTGATTATTCCGACGTGCAATATTCCTGTTTCCGACATTAAAGTAATTTCTTGGCCCCACTTTTCGGGATCTTTTCACCACGATCTATATACATAAATAACTCGCTTGTTAGTCCAATTGTACGAATTTTTGCTTTACTTGATAAAACGAGAAATTGTTTCAAAAGCGCCTCTTACTAATAAAGATTTGACATCGCCTCGAATAGCCTAACCGATAAATACGAAAATTTAAGGCGGTTGGTGAACCAAGCTAATTGCTTTTTGATCTTCCTTTTCTCGATAAGGAAACCGATGAGGGCCTGAAATCTTTACAACGCGGTATAAACAGTTGTCTGTCAGCTCTGTCTACTTTGAACATTTCCTCTTCTGGTGATCTAAGATCACATATGATTGTTTTTATGTGGGTTCAAAGGTTGCCTGCCATTACGGTCAATCTTTGGGAACATTTGGTTAAAGATAAATAGGCTTTATCCCTCTGGTGTCATTTAGATCATTTTCTGACAGAAAGGATCGACACTTTAGAGTGTTCCCGTGATCTTCGAGGTTATCATTTCTCTAAGAGGTCCGCTGAATTGAAAATTAAATCGCACCATACGAAAGCCACTACTTCTGTGAAAACTTCTTGCGTTCTATGCAAAAATCAAGTGCTTTTTGTGCTCTTGTCCTCGTATTAAAGGATTGTCTGTTGCTCATAGATACACTACCGTTAAAAAGATTCATTGTTGTGTCAATTGACTTTCACGAACACATGAATCTAAAGATTGTGGTAGCACGTATAATTGCTCTAAATGCCATAAACGTCACCACACTTTATTTCATCGCGATTCGAATGATGGATCGACTAAGGAGAACACTTTTTCTAATTCGGCTGCAGGTTCGGTTACAGCTCTACGTCTTCCTAAGCCTGCACCAGTTAATCCAAATACACAATCCACTTCCACGGGTCCTGCATATTCGTCTAATAGACAGGTATTTGATACCTCGTTGAATAAAGATGTGCTTTTGGGGACGGCTATAGTGAATATCGTGCACCAGGGTATTACGTGCTCTAATTGATCCTGCTCCGAAAGTTTGTTTATATCGGAACGTTTGCAAAACTGCTTGAAACTTTAGACATATTCTACGAATTGTCGTATCTCCGGTGTAGAACAAATCTCGTACACTTCGAAGAAAATTTGTCCTGCTAAAATTAGTTCTTCTGTGATACATCTTTTTCATTGGAATTCTTAGCGGTTGCCTTGTCAAATATTTCGGAAAATTTACCATCTTGTGTAGTACCTACCAAAGTATACCTGTTGATATTTTGCTTGGCGCTGAACTTTATCCTAGAATTCAAGCGAGGGAGCTTCCTAAGAATGTTTTACGTTCGTTGTTGGCCCAGAATACTGTTTTCGGTTGGATTGTTACTGATCCAATTCTACAACCACAGGTTCGAGTCTTTTCTACTCAGGTAGAATTTTCGGAGGAAGATTACCTGAATAGAAATCATCTTCGATTTTAGGAACTTGAGGAAACCCCTAAAAAGAAAATCTTCTCTACTTTTGACAAGTTTCGTGAGGAAAATTATAAACGGACTACGCGTCGGGGTTCTGATGGTCGCTACATTGTGACGCTTCCTTTCAAGCCTGAATTTCCTCAGCAATTGCGTTTGGGTATATCTCGGTCTATTGTACTGAAACAGTACGTTAGGGCTGAGTGCTTTCTTCTACGAAGACCTGAAACAAAAGAAAAGTATGACAACGTCGTTAATAAATATTTAAAATTAGGTCATATGAAACTTGTTCCTGAATCATCTTATACAACTGTTGCGTGCTATTTACCACATCATCCAGTAGTTTAACCTGATTGGAAGATTACAAACTTTCGTGTCGTTTCAACGCCTCGAACAAAACGTCGAATGGAGTAAGTCTTAATGACTGTCTCTATGTGAGCCCCACATTGCAGTCAGATTTAGTTCTTTTAATACTTCGTTGGCGACTTTTAAAATAAGTTTTCAATTGTGATATTACGCAAATGTATAGACAAATTCGGGTTGAATCTGCTCATACTCCATTTCAACGAATCTTAAGAGATTCTCCGACGAAGAAAGTTAGGGAATATGAGTTGCAGACTGTTACTTTCGGCGTTAGTTGCGCCCCCTTTCTCGCTATTCGCACTTTGTTGCAATTGGCCGACGATTGTGAGGCTGAGTACCCTGTGGCATCGCACTTCTAGGAAAGTGCATGTACGTTGACGACGTTTTAACAGGGACTCACGATATTTCAGCTGCTCTGATCGCCCGTGATCAACTTATAGCTGCTTTGTCTTCAGCAAAATTCGACCTTCGGAAATGGACATCAAACGACCGCTCAATTTTAGAAGGTTTTTTTGTCGATACTAAACTTTTGACGTTTCTTGAGTCAAATAGTTAATTTTACTTTAAGGTCAATCCACTCGCGCACAAATCAGGTTATACCAAAAGGGAGGTTTTGTCCACTGTTGCCAAACTATTGATTCTGTTGGTTGGCTAGGTCCAGTTGTGATTATAGCGAAAATGATCATGCAAAGAGTGTGGCTGGATAACATCGATTGAGATAATTCGCTTCCTAGGCGCAAATGAATTGAAAAAATTTGTAACATCATATCACGAAGTGAATAGCATACAAATTCCGCCTTGGGTTCATTATGCTCCTAATTCTTTCGTCGAACTTCATGTTTTTTCTGATGCCTCGGAAAAGGCATACGCGGGGGTTATATATATTCGCATTGAATCCACCAACGGCAAAATAAAATCAATATCAATTCCGCGTCTTGAATTTTGTGGGGCAGTTTTAGCTTCTGAGCTCTTGAAAACTATACTAACAGAAATTGACATTCGTCCTCAGCGAATTTATTGTTGGACTAATTCGACGATTGTCCTTTCTTGGCTGAAGAAGGACCCTTGTTCTTGGACCACCTTTGTTGCTAACAGGGTTTGTCAAATACAGGAAAATGTAGGTCGACATAATTGGTATCACATTCGATCTGAGGATAACCCTGCCGCTTTGCGTAGTCAAGGCATTTCGCCCATACTTTGAAGACATCTGTATATACAGCCAAAAAAGTCCCTATAATATGCTCTGTATCCAGTAAAATGTCTTCAGTGTAAACAGTAGAATAACAAAAAGTTTAAGGACAGTCTCCAAAGTAACAAAATGTCTTCATAGTAACTTTTGGAACGAAAAACTGTCCCCGCAACATGCGCCGTGCATATATATATATATATATATATATATATATATGCATTTCACATAGTTTGAAGACATCTGTATATACAGCCAAAAAAGACCCCGTAATATGAGCTGTATCGAGTAAAATGTCTTCAGTCCCCAAAGTAACAGTCCCCAAAGTAACAAAACGAACGAAAACCCGTCCCCGCAACATTCGCTATGCATATATATATATATATTAGGGCGGGTCGATTTATTTTTCGACAATTTCCCTATGATTTCCGTATTCTATGGGTTATTCCATGAAAATTTGCCGAAGGAACCATACCTCTATCGTTAAAATCGAGTCCCCTACTTTTTGTTGGTAGATTTTTTCCCAAATTGACGTTCGTATGAAATATTACCTACACGTTCACATCCATAACTCAAAAACTATCCATCGGGTTTAATCGCGCGTTGGAAAGGTGAGCTCATTTTGATAAATTTACAAAAAAAAATCTCCAACATTGGTCCAACGGTTCAAAAGTTACGGGCATTTTTGTCCAAATTTTGGAGCCTTTTTCCATTTTTTTCTTGATTTTGTCCAAGAATATTACTTTCATGGCCATTTTTTTGGCTCAATCCATTATTTAATTCAATTTACAATTCAAAACGAAGAGTTTAAGCCCAAATTTATCGAATTCGGTTGATTAATTCATGCGATATTGCTAAAACAAAATAACACATAAAACCAACTTTTTGATTTTTTTTCCCTTTTTATTTTTGCTCTCTTTTTTGGGTTTGCATACGATTTATAAAGAATAATTCTTCGCTGACGTCATTTTGACAACAACAAATACACAGCAATTCTAATTGGACGAAACAATCAGCTGTAGTTGGCGGGGTGGGGATTCCAGTGTATGCTAGTTTTGTTTGAGCGTCATTTCAGTGAAGTGTTACTTGAAATAACTAACAAATAATCAAACTATTTTGAAATTTAGAAAAGATTTAAAGGTAAGTGCAAAAACATTGCTAACTATTATAGTTAATAGTTATATTATTATTCTATGAAAAACATATATAATTCTTTTAGTGACGGTTTAAAAAATGGATTCAGAGCCTGGTTCATCGCAAAATCCAACAGATACCCAACGCAGTAGTTTGCAACATTTGGTCTCTCATGATGTTTTTTCTTTTGGCGTGGACTGTGAATTACCTGATATTAATCTGTCAACTAAACGAGATATATTGAAGTACTATTTTTTCTTGGCCGAACGTTCAAAAGCCCAAAGCAAAATGTTTTCGTATAAAAGATTTACTCCCCAAGTAGCAGACAGATTGTTAGAAATTTGGAATCAACTTAATATTGAACTTATACTCAAAGGTAGCATCATTAGAAAATTGAATAATTTGCTTGACGCATATAGTAATGCAGATAAACAACGAGTAAAACGCGCAACAGAATTAAAAAAATTCGTAGAATCAACAAACCAATTATTCAACATTGGAAAATGTAAATGCAACTTGAAAGAAAACGACTGCTCATGTGGATCTATGCCAGAAAACTTAAAAGATTTCATGCGCGATCAATATAATGACAGAATACAAACGATACCAGAACACGATAGTGGAAGTGAAGAGACGATACCAACGACTATACCAACAATCCCAGTGAGCAACGATCCTACATACGAACCACATTATGACGAAATGGAAGTTGATGTGAGAGGAGGTTCAGAATTAGTTCTACCACCACAAACATACACTTCCAGATACAATACTAAAAACTATGCAATGATGTGTGACAGAGCAAAATATATATATATATATATATATATATATATATATATATATATATATATATATATATATATATATATATATATATATATATATATATATATATGCATTGCCCATACTTTGAAGACATCTGTATATACATCCAAAAAAGTCCCTATAAAATGCGCTGTGTCCAGTAAAATGTCTTCAGAGTAAACACTAGAATAACGAAAAGTTTAAGGACAGTCCCCAAAGTAACAAAATGTCTTCATAGTAACTTGTGGAACGAAAACCCGTCCCCGCAACATGTGCTGTGCACATATATATATATATATATATATATATATATATATATATGTGCACGGCGCATGTTGCGGGGTCGGTTTTTCGTTCCACAAGTTACTATGAAGACATTTTGTTACTTTGGGGACTGTCCTTAAACTTTTCGTTATTCTACTGTTTACACTGAAGACATTTTACTGGATACAGAGCATATTATAGGGACTTTTTTGGCTGTATATACAGATGTCTTCAAAGTATGGGCAATGTATATATATATATATATATATATATATATATATATATATATATATATATATATATATATATATATGTGCACAGCACATGTTGCGGGGACAGTTTTTCGTTCCACAAGTTACTATGAAGACATTTTGTTACTTTGGGGACTGTCCTTAAACTTTTCGTTATCCTACTGTTTACACTAAAGACATTTTACTGGATACAGCGCATATTATAGGGACTTCTTTGGCTGTATATACAGATGTCTTCCAAGTATGCGAAATGAATATATATATATATATATATATATATATATATATATATATATATATATATATATATCATCGCGCATACTTTGAGGACATCTGTATATACAGCCAAAAAAGTCCCTATAATATGCTCTGTATGCAGTAAAATGTCTTCAGTGTAAACAGTAGAACAACGAAAAGTTTAAGGACAGTCCCCAAAGTAACAAAATGCCTTCATAGTAACTTGCGGAACGAAAAACCGTCCTCACAACATGAGCTGTGCACATATATATATATATATATATATATATATATATATATATATATATATATATATATATATATATATATATATATATATATATATATGCATTACCCATACTTTGAAGACATCTGTATAAACAGCCAAAAAAGTCTCTATAAAATGCGCTGTGTCCAGTAAAATGTCCTCAGTGTAAACAGTAGAACAAAGAAAAGTTTAAGGACAGTCCCCAAAGTAACAAAATGTCTTCATAGTAACTTGTGGAACGAAAACCAGTCCCGCAACATGTGCTGTGCACATATATATATATATATATATATATATATATATATATATATATATATATATATATAAATATATATATATATATATATATATATATATATATATATATATATATATATATATATATATATATATATATATATATATATATATATATATATATTCATCGCGCATACTTTGAGGACATCTGATGTCCTCAAAGTATGCGCTATAATATGCTCTGTATGCAGTAAAATGTCTTCAGTGTAAACAGTAGAATAATGAAAACTTTGTGGACAGTCCCCAAAGTAACAAAATGTCTTCATAGTAACTTGTGGAACAAAAATCCGTCCCCGCAACATGCGCCATGCATATATATATATATATATATATATATATATGCATTGCCCATACTTTGAAGACATCTGTATATACAGCCAAAAAAGTCCCTATAAAATGCGCTGTGTCCAGTAAAATGTCTTCAGTGTAAACAGTAGAATAACGAAAAGTTTAAGGACAGTCCCCAAAGTAACAAAATGTCTTCATAGTAACTTGTGGAACGAAAACCTGTCCCCGCAACATGTGCTGTGCACATATATATATATATATATATATATATATATATATATATATATATATATATATGTGTGCACAGCGCATGTTGCGGGGACGGTTTTTCGTTCCTCAAGTTACTACGAAGACATTTTGTTACTTTGAGGACCGTCCTCAAACTTCTCATTTATCTACTGTATAAACTGAAGACATTTTACTGGATACAGAGCATATTATAGGGACGTTTTTGGCTGTATATACAGATGTCTTCAAAGAATGCGAAATGAATATATATATATATATGTATATATATATATATATATATATATATATATATATATTCATTGTGAATACTTTGAAGACATCTGTATATACAGCCAAAAAAGTCCCTATAATATGCGCTGTATCCAGTAAAATGTCTTCAGTGTAAACAGTAAAATAACGAAAAGTTTAAGGACAGTCTTCAAAGTAACAAAATGTCTTCATAGTAACTTGTGGAACGAAAAACCGTCCCCGCAACATGTGCTGTGCACATATATATATATATATATATATATATATATATATATATATATATATATATATATATATATATATGTGCAATGAATATATATATATATGTATATATATATATATGCATTGCCCATACTTTGAAGACATCTGTATATACAGCCAAAAAAGTCCCTATAAAATGCGCTGTGTCCAGTAAAATGTCTTCAGTGTAAACAGTAGAATAACGAAAAGTTTAAGGACAGTCCCCAAAGTAACAAAATGTCTTCATAGTAACTTGTGGAACGAAAACCCGTCCCCGCAACATGTGCTGTGCACATATATATATTCATTGCCCATACTTTGAAGACATCTGTATATACAGCCAAAAGAGTCCCTATAATATGCGCTGTATCCAGTAATATGTCCTCAGTGTAAACAGTAGAATAACGATAAGTTTAAGGACAGTCTCCAAAGTAACAAAATGTCTTCATAGTAACTTGTGGAACGAAAAACCGTCCCCGCAACATGAGCTGTACACATATATATATATATGTGCACAGCACATGTTCCGGGGACATATATATATATATATATATATATATATATATATATATATATAAAAATATATATATATATATATATATTGCCCATACTTTGAAGACATCTGTATATACAGCCAAAAAAGTTTGAAGACTGTCCTTAAACTTCTCGTTATTCTACTGTTTACACTTAAGACATTTTACTGGATACAGCGCATATTATAGGGACTTTATTTATATATATATATATATATATATTCATTGTGCATACTTTGAAGACATCTGTATATACTGCCAAAAAAGTCCCTATAAAATGCGCTGTGACCAGTAAAATGTCTTCAGTGTATATAGTAGATTAATGTAATGTTTGAGGTCAGTCTCCAAAGAATCAAAATGTCTTCATAGTAACCTGTGAAACGAAAAACCGTCCCCGCAACATGCACTGTGCACATATATATATATATATATATATATATGCATTTCACATACTTTGAAGACATCTGTATATACAGCCAAAAAAGACCCCGTAATATGAGCTGTATCCAGTAAAATGTCTTCAGTGTAAACAGTAGAATAATGAAGAGTTTGTGGACAGTCCCCGAATTAACAAAATGTCTTCATATTAACTTTTGGAACGAAAACCCGTCCCCGCAACATGAGCTATGCACATATATATATATATATATATATATATATATATATATGTGCACAGCGCATGTTGCGGGGACGGTTTTTCGTTTCACAGGTTACTATGAAGACATTTTGATTCTTTGGAGACTGACCTCAAACTTTACATTAATCTACTATATACACTAAAGACATTTTACTGGATACAGAGCATATTGTAGGGACTTTTTTGGCTGTATATACAGATGTCTTCAAAGTATAGGCAATGAATATATATATATATATATATATATATATATATATATATATATATATATATATATATATATATATATATATATATATGCATTACTCATACTTTGAAGACATCTGTATATACAGCCAAAAATGTCCCTATAAAATGCGCTGTGTCCAGTAAAATGGTTTCAGAGTAAACACTAGAATAACGAAAAGTTTAAGGACAGTCCCCAAAGTAACAAAATGTCTTCATAGTAACTTGTGGAACGAAAACCCGTCCCGTATATATATATATGTGCACAGCACATGCTGCGGGGACGGTTTTTCGTTCCACAAGTTACTATGAAGACATTTTGTTACTTTGGGGACTGTCCTTAAACTTTTTGTTATTCTACTGTTTACACTGAAGACATTTTACTGGATTCAGCGCATATTATAGGGACTTTTTTGGCTGTATATACAGATGTCTTCGAAGTATGGGCAATGAATATATATATATATATATATATATATATATATATATATATATATATATATGCATTTCAAATACTTTGAATATATATATATATATATATATATATATATATATATATATATATATATATGTGCACAGCGCATGTTGCGGGGACCGGTTTTCGTTCCACAAGTTACTATGAAGACATTTTGGTACTTTGGGGACCGTCCTCAAACTTTTAATTATTCTACTGTTTACACTGAAGACATTTTACTGGATACGGCGCATATTATAGGGACTTTTTTGGCTGTATATACAGATGTCTTCAAAGTATGTGAAATGCATATATATATATATATATATATATATATATATATATTCATTATGCATACTTTGAAGACATCTGTATATACAGCCAAAAAAGTCCCTATAAAATGCTCTGTATCCAGTAAAATGTCTTCAGTGTAAACAGTAGAATAACGAAAAGTTAAAGGACAGTCCCCAAAGTACAAAATGTCTTCATAGTAACTTGTGGAACGAAAACCCGTCCCCGCAACATGCGCTATGCACATATATATATATATATATATATGTGCATATATGTATATATATATATATATATGTGCATATATGTGCACATATATATATATATATATGTGCATAGCGCATGTTGCGGGGACGGGTTTTCGTTCCACAAGTTACTATGAAGACATTTTGTTACTTTGGGGACTGTCCTTAAACTTTTCGTTATTCTACTGTTTACACTGAAGACATTTTACTGGATACAGCGCATATTATAGGGACTTTTTTGGCTATATATACAGATGTCTTCAAAGTATGTGAAATGCATATATATATATATATATATATATATATATATGTGCACAGCACATGCTGCGGGGACGGTTTTTCGTTCCACAAGTTACTATGAAGACATTTTGTTACTTTGGGGACTGTCCTTTAACTTTTCGTTATTCTACTGTTTACACTGAAGACATTTTACTGGATACAGAGCATTTTATAGGGACTTTTTTGGCTGTATATACAGATGTCTTCAAAGTATGTGAAATGCATATATATATATATATCTATATATATATATATATGTGCACAGCGCATGTTGCGGGGACGGGTTTTCGATCCACAAGTTACTATGAAGACATTTTGTTACTTTGGGGACTGTCCTTAAACTTTTCGTTGTTCTACTGTTTACACTGAAGACATTTTACTGGATACAGCGCATATAATAGAGACTTTTTTGGCTGTATATACAGATGTCTTCAAAGTATGTGAAATGCATATATATATATATATATATGTGCACAGCGCATGTTGCGGGGACGAGTTTTCGTTCCACAAGTTACTATGAAGACATTTTGGTACTTTGGGGACCGTCCTCAAACTTTTAATTATTCTACTGTTTACACTGAAGACATTTTACTGGATACGGCGCATGTTGCGGGGACGAGTTTTCGTTCCACAAGTTACTATGAAGACATTTTGGTACTTTGGGGACCGTCCTCAAACTTTTAATTATTCTACTGTTTACACTGAAGACATTTTACTGGATACGGCGCATATTATAGGGACTTTTTTGGCTGTATATACAGATGTCTTCAAAGTATGGGCAATGAATATATATATATATATATATATATATATGCATTGCCCATACTTTGAAGACATCTGTATATACAGCCAAAAAAGTCCCTATAAAATGCGCTGTGTCCAGTAAAATGTCTTCAGAGTAAACACTAGAATAATGAAAAGTTTAAGGACAGTCCCCAAAGTAACAAAATGTCTTCATAGTAACTTGTGGAACGAAAACCCGTCCCCGCAATATGTGCTGTGCACATATATATATATATATATATATATATATATATATATATATATATGCATTACTCATACTTTAAAGACATCTATATATACAGCCAAAAATGTCCCTATAAAGTGCGCTGTGTCCAGTAAAATGTCTTCAGAGTAAACACTAGAATAACGAAAAGTTTAAGGACAGTCCCCAAAGTAACAAAATGTCTTCATAGTAACTTGTGGAACGAAAACCCGTCCCCGCAACATGTGCTGTGCACATATATATATATATATATATATATATATATATATATATATATATATATATATATATATATATATATATATATATATATATATATATATGTCGCGTTTAGCTTTTTATTTGAGATATGATTCTCCACTATTCTTTTAATATATTTTATTATTTTTACAAAATGTATTCCTTTTTATTTCGATTTCAAATTCTCAATCCCCTTCTAGCAAATATAATTTTTTTCTTTTTTTTCTTTCATATATTATTCGGTAGCTTGCTTCAATTCAAAATTTATATTTTGTTCAAAGTATCAAATTAAACAGTATTATACGACACGGCCATCCTGTCAGCTCGCATGTCCTCATGCGCATTATCTGAAAGTAAACATAGTTCTATACAGTATCAAGAAACTTTACTCGGTCATCTCTGACCAATGCACAGCTTTTTAATCAATCTGATTTTATTAATAACAAAAAGAATTGTTAACAGAGTCTCAAAAAAAAACTTAATTTATAATTTTAACAAACATAATAACTTCATCCGAAGGAAAGTCCCATTTTATTTTTAACTAACTCATGCAATAACGATCAACAATGCCCAACCTTGAAACCTCTAATCAGATACCTATGTGATTCATCACTTTAGTTAAACGAAAATCAAATCAAATACTTCATATTTTACATCATGTGGAGTACCTCCATCCGATACTACACACACTCAATATTACTTCCATACAGTAATCTTCACAAAAATACCTCCATCCGGTACTTTATATCCAATTTCGCTACCATTTAGTGACATTAGTACCTCCATCCAGTACAACACATTCAATATCACCTCCATCCGGTGATATCAGTACCTACATCCGGTACTTCACATTCAATATTACCTCCATCCGGTAATATTTCTTACTTCAAAATCTCTTTAACATCGCTCATATACAGCGATTACCACTAGTATTACAGTTACTTGTAATACTACATTCTATCAATACTACCAACTAGTGGTTCTCATAAATTGAGCATTGCTTAAATGTTACAAGTTTTTTTTTTTTTTTTTAGATTTCCTTTGAACAATTTTCAATATCAATGGGGACATATCCCTCGGGCATTTTTTAATTCGATCGTGAGCATATTTATAGGTGCGATTACAATTAAGTGCCTTTAAAATATAACGGTCTCCGTCCAACACCTCTATTATTTTAAATGGACCCTTATACTTAGGATCGAGCTTGGTCTGATGTCGTTCCTCATTTTGCAACAAAACAAAGTCTCCTATAGAAAATTTATTAACTTTAGCTTTGTTACTGTCAAATCGCTTTTTATCATAAATGGCATTTTTATTCATGTTATTAACAGCAACAGCACGAACTTCCTCAATGTCAACTGTAGGTTCGTTATAGTCTGAAAGCATAATGTCTATTGGTCTTGCTATTCTGCCAACAAGCAACTCTAGAGGACTGGACTGTAACTCGATTTTGAGTACAATTTAAAGATGCATCAATGACTCATGTATGTTATTGATGATTGACCACCTAAGCGATCGAGGTACAATTGGCAAGCAGCGAGTTTTCCCATTGCGCTGTATCTTACGATACAAAACGCCTGAACGAAACTCATAAGTTTTGGCAACATCGTCACTGAGCCTTCTCTCGTTTAAATTGGACAACAACTGTGAAATTTCACTATCTCGCTGTTGCTCTGCTATTAACCAATTTTCTGACAATTCAGTTATATCAACACGCTTTTGTTCCACTTTCTGGAAAATCTTAGGATGTAATGGCGAAGGATTTCTAGAGAAAAAGTCAGCATTACACATTCGATTGTCATTTCTATAAATAATATCGAAATCAAATGCTTGTAAGAAGGCCCACCATCTGTGTACACGAGGAGAGAGATCAAGCTTTTTACGAGATGACTGTAATGCATTGCAATCAGTGACTACAACAAATATTCGTCCATGCAAATAATGCCTAAAATGCTTAATGGCATTTACAACCGCAAGTGTTTCCAGCTCATATGAATGATATTTGGACTCAGCGGCTGAAGTGCGTTTACTATAATATGCAATTACACTAAGCTTTTTGTTGGAATCTCTCTTTTGCATAAGAATAGCACCATAACCAATCGCACTTACATCTGTATGAAGTTCTACAGAGCAATCAGGGTCAAATATCGTTAAAACTGGCTCAGTAGTTAATATTGAAATCACTTGCTGCCTCACAGCCTCATGGTTAGGTTTTCAATCTACTTTACGATTGCCAGAAGTCAAGGCATACAAAGGAGTCATAATTTGAGAGAAATTTGGTACAAACTGTCGAAAATATGAAGCTAGTCCAATAAATTGACGCAACTGAGTTACAGTTTCTGCTGGAGGTAACGCTGTTAATGCCTCTATCTTTCTTGGGTTGGGCCTTATCTCACCATCACTAATTTCAAAACCTAGATACTCCACTTTTTGTTTAAGAAAAGAGCACTTTTTGACATTTAAAGAAAACCCCTTATCAGTAAGCACCTCAAGAACAATATTCAACCTTGTTAATGCTTCATTGACATTTGAAGCTGTGATTAGAATGTCATCCATATACACAATGACAAAAGTATTAGTGAGATCACCTAAAGCTCTAATAACTGCGCGTTGAAAGACCGAAGGCGCATTTTTGAGGCCGAAAGGCATAGCAAGGTACTCATACTGCCCTTCCGGAGTTACGAAGGCTGTATATTCAGTAGAATCTGGGTGAACGGGGATTTGATGAAATCCTGAAGCTATATCAAGCGTTGTAAAAAAACGTGCTCCATGTAACCTCTCAATTTGGGCTGAAATAAGAGGCAACGGAAATCTGTCTGGGATTGTGTTATCGCGGTAGTCAACACACATCCGGTCTGAGCCGTCTTTCTTTTTTACTACGAGTATTGGACTTGCAAATGGAGATGAACTGGGTCGAATTATGTTAGAACTTAATAACTCGCTGACTTTGTCAGGAACAACTTTAATCTCCTCTATGCTCAAGCGATAAGGTCGCCGACAAACAGTTTTATTCGAATCTTTAAGTCGTATCTGCATTGGCATAGTATCAGCCCGAGTTTTAGGAATACCATGTATTTAATTGTCTTTAAAAGCAGTCAGTATAT
Source organism: Eustalomyia histrio (assembly GCA_949748255.1). Taxonomy (NCBI): domain Eukaryota; kingdom Metazoa; phylum Arthropoda; class Insecta; order Diptera; family Anthomyiidae; genus Eustalomyia; species Eustalomyia histrio. Next base: position 156,001,497 of record OX456523.1, read on the forward strand.
CAATTATTTTTGTTCTTTGGGCTTGAGGAATGTCCGTTTTAATTTCACTAAAATTTATTTCGTTTCACAAAGCAACATTACAAACTTTAGCAACTTCCATTTTGGTAAAATGTAATTCATTTGATGTCATATTAACTGCTAAGCCTTGGCTTAAAATTTCACGTCCAATCATAATAGTATGTCGGAGGTAATAATTGGGTAAAACATGGAAAAGAACTTCAACATGAATGTCATCCATTTTAACAAGAGCTAAAATCTGTAGAGTACTATTCACTCGTGTTTGTCCAATACCAGTCATAGTAACAATTTTAAAATAACGCTTACCACTAAAACTACTAGCTACATTTTCTTTAATTATTGAGCATTCTCCTCCTGAGTCAAAAACAAAATCAAACTTCTCACCAGAATGAACCAAAATCCCAGCAGGTGCGTTTACAGCGCAAAAATCCACTCTCCGCTCAGTGCCATTAATATTACCATTCTTGTTGAGTGATTTCGGGCAACTTGATGCATAATGACCTAGCTCTTGGCAGTTGAAGCAGGTTACATTAGACTTCACAACAGCTCTTGAATATTCTTGGTTCCGTTTTCCATCCGTTGTTGAATTGTTTCTCCTTATTCTGCACTGCATCGCTTTATGTCCTTGCCTACCACATTGATGACACTTGATATTTGAAAATGTTGTGGTCTTGAATTTCTTGAAACCTGGTCCACTTATATCACTTTGTGTCGTAGTTTTTCTTTTAAAAAATGACATTGCTTTTAGTTCTTGCTGCAAGCGATTTCCTGTGTCAATTTCGGAAGTAAATGCCAAACGATGAACTCGGGGCTCAAATTCAGAAATATGATCCAACAGAGTAGACACCGCTATCTGCTCAATAGAGTGATTTTTTTATCGGGACATTAATGACGTCATCTTTGTAGCAACATACGCAGCAAGGCACTCACCTTCTGCTGGTCGACCATTATTCAAATTTATTAAAAATGAGGCTGCAGTTTCAGGACAGTCATATCTTGTTATGAAAATACTTTTAAAATCAATCCATGTCATTCCAGGATATGCAACTTGCGCTAACCAAGTAGAAGCATGTCCTTTGAGTGCACGGCTCAGAACAATCATCAATGGTGCGCTTTGTAGCGGTTTGCATGAAATGCACATGTCAGCCATTGAGATCCATGCACTTGGATCAGCGTTTTCTAAATCAGGATTGAATTCTGCTGTAAGTTGCTGCTTTCAGGTTCTTAAATGGCCTGCGCAAGCGCCAAAAAGTTCCGATTCTGCTGCTCAAGCAACAACGACCAATTTCCATCATTCACTTCGTTGGCCTCTGATGAGCGTTGATTGCATCCCACTTCTGATGTCGCGTTTAGCTTTTTATTTGAGATATGATTCTCCACTATAATTTTAATATATTTTATTATTTTTAAAAAATGTATTCCTTTTTATTTCGATTTCAAATTCTCAATCCCCTTCTAGCAAATCTAATTTTTTTCTTTTTTATACCCTCCACCATATATGGTGAGGGTATATATTAGTTTGTCATTCCGTTTGTAATATGTCGAAATATAGGTTTAAGACCCCATAAAGTATATATATGCAATTTTAAGTCGATTTAGCGATGTCCGTCTGTCTGTCTGTCTGTTTAAGACGCAAGCGGGGGTGCCTATTTTTATCCAGATTATTGAACATCCTCCCGAGCAGTTTGGTATTTAAAATGAGCAAAATCGGTTAAGCGGATCAAAAGTTATGAGTGAAAATGTGAAGGTACCTCTAAATTTTCCATACAAATTTGTACAATTTTTCTGTATCTATTTTTTTTTTCTGTTAAGTAAGTAAAAATGTTATTAAGTGTTCTTATTGTTCGATTATATTTATTGTCTTACATAGAGAATAATAACATTCTTAGAGCTATGTTCCGGAGACGGTTTTTAGTTCCACAAGTTACTATGAAGACATTTTGTTACTTTGGGAACTGTCCTTAAACTTTTCGTTATTCTTCATTGTAAACAGTAGAACAACGAAAAGTTTAAGGACAGTCCCAAAAGTAACAAAATGTCTTCATAGTAACTTGTGGAACGAAAAACCGTCCCCGCAACATGTGCTGGGCATATATATATATATATATATATATATATATATATATATATATGTGCACAGCACATATTGCGGGGACGGTTTTTCGTTCCACAAGTTACTATGAAGACATTTTGATAATTTGGGGACTGTCCTTAAACTTTTCGTTATTCTACTGTTTACACTGAAAGCATTTTTCTGGATACAGCGCATATAATAGGGACTTTTTTGGCTGTATATACAGATGTCTTCAAAGTATGGGCAATGCATATATATATATATGCGCTGTGTCCAGTAAAATGTCTTCAGTGTAAACAGTAGAATAACGAAAAGTTTAAGGACAGTCCCCAAAGTAACAAAATGTCTTCATAGTAACTTGTGGAACGAAAAACCGTCCCCGAAACATGCGCCGTGCACATATATATATATATATATATATATATACAGCCAAAAAAGTCCCTATAAAATGCGCTGTGTCCGGTGAAATGTCTTCAGAGTAAACACTAGAATAATGAAAAGTTTAAGGACAGTCCCCAAAGTAACAAAATGTCTTCATAGTAACTTGTGGAACGAAAACCCGTCCCCGCAATATGTGCTGTGCACACATATATATATATATATATATATATATATATATATATATATATATATATATATATATATATATATGCACAGCGCATGTTGCGGGGACGGTTTTTCGTCCCACAAGTTACTATGAAGACATTTTGTTACTTTGGAGACCGTCCTTAAACTTTTCGTTATTCTACTGTTTACACTGAAGACATTTTACTGGATACAGCGCATATTATAGGGACTTTTTTGGCTGTATATACAGATGTCTTCAAAGTATGGGCAATGAATATATATATATATATATATATATATATATATATATATATATATGCATTTCACATACTTTGAAGACATCTGTATATACAGCCAAAAAAGACCCCGTAATATGAGCTGTATCCAGTAAAATGTCTTCAGTGTAAACAGTAGAATAATGAAAAGTTTGTGGACAGTCCCCAAAGTAACAAAATGTCTTCATAGTAACTTGTGGAACGAAAACCCGTCCCCGCAACATGCGCTATGCACATATATATATATATATATATATATATTTATATATTTATACTCGTAGAAATATAAATCGCCTTATATATTAGCCCTGAAATATAAAACAGTTAACTGGCAACCCTTCACCACAACTAATGCTTCTGCTGTAAAACTTCAAAGGAACATTCTCAAAGTTGCCTGTATGCAGCTTCTGCACGGTGCTGCCACATTCTATTTATTTTAACCCGCACATATTAAAACGCCAGCAAGGTGGCATACCAAGTTATTTCATAACAAAACGCTAAAGAGTAAGCATTGACGTTTGATTGAATTGTGTATCGTGTGTATTGTGGAAGTGTAAACTTAATAGGGTTTAAATAAAGTCTTGTGTAATCGTTTTAAGTTAGTTTTTAAATAAATAGAAGCTATAAAAGAATTTCAACTGTGTATAATATTTGCAATATAAAAAGAACAAGATTTATTTAAAAGAGATATATTTTAAAAGGTAAAATCGTAACAATATTATGTTAAAGAGTTTTTTTTATAGAATAACAAAATAAAAAAATCAAATGTTATAATCCCGTTAACGTCAATGTTAAAGTTACATAATATATCTATATTGCTACTTCCTTATAAGGTGGATATATGTTACAATTCATGTCTAATTTTTAGAAAATGATGATGGCTTCTTTTCAACCGTAGTCATACGTTTTCTGATCTTAGATACTTTTTTTGATCTTTGAATACTTTCCTTCAACACAACTGATAAATGAAAACGTTTGGTTTTTCGAGCGAATGTACGTGCTGCCATTACCATTAAATCTGTCTAGTGTTGTGGTTTTTGTCACAAGCTAGACGACTCTCTTAGTTTTGAGAGATACGATGTATAAATAAAAATAAGAGCAGAAAGTATACACTTTTTAGGAGGTTTATCATATTCAATTACAGTTTCAGTTGCTAGCCATATTTTGTTTTTAATCTTAAAGTTTACATTACTACATTTTGAGTTAACCCATTTTATGCTTAGATTTTTTGATACATTTGAAGCAGTTTTGTCAATCTTATAACTTAACGACAAACTTTTACTATTTTGCTCATAATAAAAAGTTTAATTGCAGATGATCAATTTGAAATACTCTTTTTTGGATCCACACTTCGTACAAATCGACATTTTTAAATCGGTAGGTCTCTAAATTAAACAACATTTACGTTATTAACTAATAATACCATGTTCAATTTTTACTTATATTACACTGTCCGACAAAAGAAGAAAAAAGTCGTTAGACATAAACCGGACTATATACGTCTGAAACTAGAGAGTAAAACTGCGATCCCGTTTCCTTTCAAAAGATATTGAAGGATTAATATCCTTTTTTCGCGATATGTTAGAGTAAAAAATTGCATCAAATTGCATCAAATTGCTTAGTTTCTCCTCTTTCATTTAACATCAATATCGTTGTTGTGGAACGAGTATAAGTATTTAAATTAATTTTTTTTAAAATGGGAAATGGGATCACGAAATGAAAAACTAAAAATGCAATTTTACTCCATTTGGTCTCTAGTTTCAGACGTATATAGTCCGGTTGGTGTCTAATGACCTATTTGATTGTTAATATTGTCTACATTTAGTATTTTTTAATAATAAGAAACAAGAAGATAATGTTTACGTAATATAACAATGTTTACACATAATCTCAAAATTAATTAAATTAATGAAAAATATGACATTTGTGCATTCTTAAAGCCTACTATGCAAATACCACTACAACTAATTGCCATTGAATAGTTACTTACAATAATGTTAACGTGTTTAAAATATTTGAATATACGCGGATTGTACGTGGGTCACGACAATCATGGCAATTTTTGATATAATATTAGATTAACGAATAAAATTTTATTAATTTTCCAGAAATAATGTAGATAAATCAAAAACCACACATAATCAAAAACTATTTTCGTACATAAAAATATTTTCTACGCACATATTCTGAATATGAGAAGAATCAAATCATATATACATTTTCGTAAGTATCTCAATTCCAGCACCATCTACAGGGTCAATTTATTGTAAAAACATTTTTTTCTATATATACTGATATATTTAAGGAATATCTCGATCCAATGCCACACATCGGATATAAAAAAGTTATATAAATCGGATTACCAAAGAAATATATGGTGCGAATATGAGGTGCATAGCTTTAATGGTTAGTTATAAGAGCAAAAACAAACGCATAATCGATTTTATGTACACTATCGGACAAAATACAATATAAACAGCAAAAAGGGTATTTTTTAGTCAAACTTAAGCTATTCCACTTTTATTAAAGTCGTTTGAAAATACTAAACAGTCAACATTTATAAATTATAGAGATCCACAGTTAAAAAATTTAATACTTGTTTTAGCAAACCACCCTTCTTATCCAGTGGGCTGCCAAAAATGACTGTTTTGCAAATTTATCTCTATTGTTCCAGTTTTCTTTCTTCTCTTCTATTTCAGCAAATGCCGTTACAATTAACATATTAAGCAAATTATTAAGCAAACTTTAAAGGATAAAGAAAGACAAGAGATGGGACGGACAAAGTTCACATCTATGGTTGAGAACCACTTAAACAAGAATACAATGGATAAGAGAGAACGTTTTGTACACGGCACAGTGGGACAGACAAGAACATTTTTAAAGAAAAACATAAACATATTAATATTAAATGCTGACAAAGGTACCGTTACAGTGGCTATGGAGAGAATAGGCTATGAGAAGAGAATGAATAATATTTTGAATGATATGATGACCAATAAAAGATTGAATAAAGATCCCACTTCATCTTTACAAAGGAGAAATGATGAATTGGTTGAGGAACTATATAAGTGCAATGTAATATCTGTGATGGAAGAAGAGGCTGAAAAATGACTCGGCACTGGCTCCAAGAATATATGGTAAACTCCCCGTCTATTGGGTTATGTAAGTTTCTATCTAACATTTTGGAGAAACTTACAGAAAAATCAGAGTTTAATGTAAGGGATGCTGTGCAATTTAGAGATAGGATTAATAATAGTACAATAGCTGACGATGAAAGGATAATATCATTTGACGTAATGTCATTATTTCCAAGTATTCCAGTGGAATATGCGATAGAGGTTATAATGAGTAAATGGGAGGAAATAGGACAATGTACTAAGATCGTGAAGGAGTTATTCGTTAAAATATTAAAATTCTGTATTAAGGACAATAGATATTTCAAATATAAGGACAAGATCTATACACTAATTAGAGGACTGCCCATGGGATCTCCAGCTTCCCCAATAGTGGCAGATATAGTAATGGAACAAGTTTTGAAGGAATGCGTGGGAAAATTAAAACAGAAGCCACGGATTTTGACGAAATATGTTGACGACCTTTTTGGAATAATAAATGAATGTGCAATAGAAGAGACGCTTAAAGAATTCAATAATTTCCACCCTAGAATAAAATTCACCATCGGAGAGGAAGAAAACGGAAGACTGCCATATTTGGATACAATTGTTATTAGGAATGAAAATAAATTAAAAATTGATTGGTACCAGAAGCCAATGTCTTCCGGTAGAATTATCAATTTCTATTCATGCCAACCTAAAAACGTCATTATGGACACGGCCATTAACTTCGTACAGAGAGTGATGAGGATAAGTGACGAACCATTTCATAAGGAAAATTGTATGAGAATTAAGGACATTTTAAGAAGAAACTCTTTCCCTGACAACATTATAAGAAATATTATTAAAATTAATGAGAGACAGGGAAAAATTATACCAAAAGAAACTCTGTCAATATATAAATCGATGACGTATGTACCTAAAATATCGGAAAGGGTTGAAAAGTCAGGATTGTACGACCGAGAAAATTATAAAATAGCTTTTACCACCAGAAATACTGTGAGACAACTGTTTTCAAACACGAAAAGTAAAATTGATGTAATGGATAATTCTAATTTGGTATATAAGATAAAATGTAATGCCGAAAATGGTAATATATGCGATCAAGTATATATCGGAACAACTAAAAACAAATTAAGAACGAGATTAGCTGGGCACAAATCAGATATACAGGTTGGTTGAAAAGTTCCTGCGCACACCAAGAGATGGCACTGCTAGCTACAAACTTTTTTTTCTCAAGTTGGTATAACTGTCCTGAGAACACATGCAAAGTTGCAAGTCATTCTGTCAATTCTTTCTTTTTTTACAAGCCCTTTGAAGATGACGTGTCATTGTTTTTTTTTTAATATGGAAAAAATTGAATATCGTGCAGACATTAGATTCTTTGTTTTGAAGGGTTTAAAATCAAAGGAAATTTATGAACAATTGTTAGAAGTCTATAAGGAGTCCTCACCTTCAAAACGCACCGTTGAATTTTGGGCTGGTGAATTTAAACGTGGTCGTACCAGCCTTAAAGACGATCCACGCGAAGGACGACCAAAAACTGCAACCACAGCAGAAATCATTGAACAGGTACATTATATGGTAAGTGAAGATCCAAGTTTGACTAAGCGTGAAATTGCTAATGCCATAGGCATCTCAGACGAACGAGTACTCCATATTTTACATGAAGAATTACGTATGAAAAAACTATTTGGAAAGTTAGTGCCGCACACATTAACAATTCAACAAAAACTGGATCGAAAACAAATTTCTCAGCGTAATTAGGGGCGTTTTAAGCCGAATAAAACCGACTTCTTGCGTCGTTTTATAACCATGGATGAGACTTGGATCTACCATCATGATCCTAAATTGAAACAAGAACGTTTACAGTGGACTGAAGCTGGGTGTTCAGCTCCAAAGCGGGTGAAGTCACAACGATCAGCAAAGAAGGTTATGGCATCAGTTTTTTGGGATGCAAAAGGAATTTTGTTGATTGATTATCTTCAGAAAGGTAAAACAATCAACTCTCAAAATTACTGCAGCCTTTTGGATCAGCTGGATGAAAAAATTCGTGAGAAAAGACCTGGTTTAAAGAATAAAAAAATCATTTTTCATCAATTCAATGCACCTGCTCACAAAAGTGTTTTGACGATGGCTAAATTCAAAGAATTAAAGTACGAATTGCTAGAACATCCACTGTATTCAGTAGATTTGGCTCCTAGTGACTACTATCTCTTCAGAAATCTCAAACAATTCAATCGTGAAAAGCATTTTTCGTCGAATGAATAGGCCATAGCAGCCGTAGACGGTTATTTTGCAGAGCTTCCGGAAAACCATTATAAGGATAGGATAAAATTATTGGAAGATCATTGGAACAAGTGTATTGAGCTACTAGGAGATTATATTGAATAGAAAAATATATTTCGTAACAAAAACAGTATTCTTTCATTTCGAGCGCAGGAACTTTTCAACCAACCTGTAAATCTTAGAAATAATTCTACTGTACAAAAAACAGTACTTGCGGCCCACTGTGCAGAGAGAGGACATTTTCCAGACTTAGAAAATGTTAAAATATTACAAATAGAAGACAAATACAACAAAAGACTAACTCTAAAAATGCTTCATATAGTAAACATCTCACAACAACAACAACGAATAAACTTTGAAAGTGACGTCATTAATTATACCCAAAGCTATCGGCATATAATAAGTAAAATAAAATAAAATCAACTAGTACAATAGAAATTGTTAATGCGTTAAGTTGCATTTTAAATATTGTTACTCGTTTGCTTGTAAAAGTTTTTGTTGTTTATGTATTACTGTTTTGTGTACAGAGAATGTTGTTATATATCGTATAGTTATGTGATTATTGTTATTATTATAGTGATTTATAATTTTATTCATATGGTTTATATATTTTATTCTTTTAAGTTTTTCCTGAAGATGTCATCCAATGGATGAGGAAATATTGAAAAATAATATAATAAAATATATATTGACCTCGAAGTTGACAATTTATTTATTAAAGTTACAACAAAAAGGTCGAAGAAACTTATACTTATATATTGAATAATATATTTAAATTCAAGATCCATTTAATATTCAATAAAAATTCAATTCAATAAAACAATTAATAACAAAGGTGTTATTATTAAAAATAAGTATGCAAATAAAGTAAAAAGTGTGTTTATAACAAAAGGATAAATGCGTCGAAGGATAAATTGTAAACTAATTCTTAAGTGAACAGCCTTCGAAGTGAAACATACAAAACTGCTATATACATTTTGATAGGAGGTCTACCACGAATTCGTAATGAAATATTCACGGGACCACAAAAGTCTGCGCCGGAAATTTAAAATGGACGTAGCGCTCTCACTCTGTCGATGGGCAAATTTTCCATTATTTGGGTCATAAATTACGGTTTATAGCGGTAGCAATGAACACATTTACGCACTTTTTTGCTACACTCTTTTCTGGCATTTATAAGCCAAATATTTCCCCGTAAAAGGGCTGTCAATGCTTTTGTACCACCATGACAATTATCGAGGTGCAAATCGCGCAAGTATCGTCTCACAAAGAGAGTTTTTCTCGGTAATAGAAGTGGGAATTTCGTATTATACGGTAATGGTGCATTAAGCAGTCGCCCACCTACCCTAATTAGTGAAAAATTTCTCGTATTTTCATTAAACTTGTGGATAAATGGTGTATAACGTTGAATATTCGAAGGCAACACTGAGATTTCTGTAATTTAGCAATCTCCTTATAAAATTCTTCTCTTTGGGCTATTTCCAACCTATAAAAGGCCCAGTTCATCTCCTTTACAGTAGGCCATACAGTTTTCGTGATTTTACGTTTTACACAAAAGTCAATGAATCTTAGTACGTAGCACATGATTTTCAATGAATTTTTGTAAGACGAATGATCGTCTATCAATTTTAAGAATATGTTCATGTGAGTTTCTTCCGGAGAATTTTGAAATTCCGGAGTACTCTCTACTGTAAGGAGAACATTGGATTTTCTGTTCTCTAAAGACTCTTGATTTTCTGTTAACACGAAATGATGGTTAACATGCCAGTTTGAGTTTGTTTGAGGATCAACAAACCAAATTGAGACTTTTAGATCATCAACATCAGATCCTCTAGACACAATGCCTAGAGGCACGTGACGCCAAGAAACACGGTCTGTATTTCAGTAACTCAGTTCGATTCAAAAGTTGCGAGAGTGGATGGAAGAGTTTTAATCCAATGTAAAGTGATTTCTGAATCTGTCCAGAAATGTACACTCTCAATTTCAAAGCTCATCATGTTTTTAATTCGAATCCACAATTTAGCCAATAGGTGTGGTGCACACAACTCAAGTTTCGGAAGAGATTTTGTCTTCAGTGGAGCGACTTTTGATTTGGCTGTAAGAAGCCTACAAAAAACTCCTAATATAAATGTAGCACCCATAAGCCCGAAGTGAAGCATCAGAAAAGCTATGAATCTGAACTTTTGTTGAATAAGTTGTGTGAACGAATCTTGGGATTTCAATTGAATCAATTTTTAACAAATTTATTTTAAAATTCTCCCACGCAGTATTTAATCGCATGGGGGTTTATTCATTCCAGTCAAGTTTGAGAATCCAAAGTTCTTGTAGCAACATTTTGGATTTTGTTATGATTGGGCATAAGAGTCCGAGAGGATCAAACAAAAAAAAATTATCTTCAAAATGAAGCTTAAATGAATCATTTTTCGGAACCCAGTGTATGTCTAAAGCTTTGGCCGAATCGGAATCGTTACAACTAGAAAGGTTAAAATCGGGGTGATTGGAAACCATTTGGTTGAATTAAATCGGCGCCCGTTAACAAATCGTGAACACAAAAATCACTGCGAATAACTTTCGATGCAATGGGCAAAGTCTCTTTGTATAAATCGCTTAGATGAATAAGATATCTGATTGCTAAAAGTGGTGCAGAAGACGTACGGTAAGTAACAGTGTTCAAACGAAGCACTTGTAGCAAATCAGATTGATTTTGTCTCCAAAGGATTAGCTGAAAATTTCTATCATCCTCGCCAATTAAGACTTGACGGTAAATTTTTTCAATGTCGGCAAAACGGATTAGCGTCGAATATAATTGTTCTTGCACCGTAGGGCCAACCATTAACAAATCGTTAAGTGAAGTTCTCGAAGAAGTTCGACTCGAGACATCAAAAACTACACTAAGCTTGGTAGTAGTGCTTTGAGGATGCTAAACGCACTGAAGCGGAGTAAAATAATGAAGAGAGCTCAGTATTTGATTGTCCATAATGGACATATGACCTAAGTCGACATACTCTTTCATAAAATCGTGATACATTTCTCTCATAATGTTGTCGGTTGAGAGTCTACAGGTTGGTTGAAAAGTTCCTGCGCTCGAAATGAAAGAATACTGTTTTTGCTAGGAAATATATTTTTTTATTCAATATAATCTCCTAGAAGCTCAATACACTTGTTCCAATGATCTTCCAAAAATTTTATCCCATCCTTATAATGGTTTTCTGGAAGCTCTGCAAAATAACCGTCTACGGCTGCTAAGGCCTCTTCATTCGACGAAAAATGCTTTCCACGAACGAATTGTTTGAGATTTCTGAAGAGATAGTAGTCAATGTGAGCCAAATCTGGTGAGTACGGTGGATGTTCAAGCAATTCGTACTTTAATTCTTTGAATTTAGCCATCGTCAAAACACTTTTGTGAGCAGGTGCATTGTCTTGATGAAAAATAATTTTTTTCTTCAAACCAGGTCTTTCCTCAAGAATTTTTTCATCCAGCTGATCCAAAGGGCTGCAATAATATTCAGAGTTGATTGTTTTACCTTTCTCAAGATAATCAATCAACAAAATTCCTTTTGCATCCCAAAAAACTGATGCCATAACCTTCTTTGCTGATTGTTGTGACTTCATCTGCTTTGGAGCTGAACAACCAGCTTCAGTCCACTGTAAACGTTCTTGTTTCAATTTAGGATCATGGTGGTAGATCCAAGTCTCATCCATAGTTATAAAACGATGCAAGAAGTCGGTTTTATTCGGCTTAAAACGCTCCAAATTACGCTGAGAAATTTGTTTTCGATCCAGTTTTTGTTGAATTGTTAACGTGTACGGCAGTAACTTTCCAAATAGTTTTTTCATACGTAATTCTTCATGTAAAATATGGAGTACTCGTTCGTCTGAGATGCCTATGGCATTAGCAATTTCACGCTTAGTCAAACTTGGATCTTCACTAACCATGTTATGTACCTGCTCAATGATTTCTGATGTGGTTGCAGTGTTTGGTCGTTCTTCGCGTGGATCGTCTTCAAGGCTGGTACGACCACGTTTAAATTCACCAGCCCAAATTTCAATGGTGCGTTTTGAAGGTGAGGACTCCTTATACACTTCTAACAATTGTTCATAAATTTCCTTTGCTTTTAAACCCTTCAAAATAAAGAATCTAATGACTGCACGATATTCAATTTTTTCCATATTAAAAAAAAAATCAATGACACATCAACTTCAAATGGCTTGTAAACAAAGAAAGAATTGACAGAATGACTTGCAACTTTGCATGTGTTCTCAGGACAGTTATACCAACTTGAGAAAAAAGTTTGGAGCTAGCAGTGCCAACCAACTTGTACGCTCTAGCGCAAGAACACGCCTCTTGGCAGTATCAAAGGATAATCCTAAAAGATTAGGATCTGATTTGAAAAGAAGTGAGACTTCAAAAAGGCCTGACGATAAACATCGTACCGAATCTTTTAACTTATCCTCACATTTTTGTTGTTCCTCATTAAAAATGACTATTGATTCCTCTGATTCCCAGAATTTTCGAACAATTGAATCAACAGTATCCTTGTTTTCAATAGAATTGCTAACGTGGCATTCATTTAAACACGAGCCCTTTGGCTGGTTGCATTTGCCAGCAGGTTGGGGTTAGACTTAATTTGTCCAACGCATAGAAGTTCAAAGAAGTGTTCACCACCTATTAATAAATCAACTTTCTGTGGTTTATAAAAGCAGAAATCTGCCAATTCAATATTCTTTGGAAAATTTCAATCGATAGTGCAAATCTTTCGATCAGGTTGGAAGTTCGTAATTGAACTCAAAAGAATTGAGTCGAATTAACCCGCGACATGACACCGACTTCGATGCTAGATTTAGAAAAAGAACTTGTTTTGCCTATGCCAATTAAATTTAATCTGCCTACTTCTCTCTTAATTCTAAGTCTCTGTACAAGTTCATCAGTAATCAAATTCGTTTGAAAACCGGAATCTTAAAGAGCCCTAGCCAGAATATAATTTTCGGAACTACTTCTCACTATCACGACCGCTTTGGCGGTGATGATGAAAGATTCACGAAACGTGAAAAGTAGACGGCTGCTGTGACAATTTCTCTGCAGATTGTCTAGGTTTCGAACAAGCTAGTGCTGTCTATACTTTGAACTAGATAATTCATGGGCAGAGATGTGCTGGTACCTTTTATTTAAGGCGGCCTCACTTAGACTGAGCAATATGGTCTTTTAATACTTCTATGCGACAATCTATCTCAAAAATAGATTGAGAGAAATCGTTTTAACTACCATAGATTTACGAATCTTTGAATTATTTTCAATCAATTTGGCTCTTCTTTGAATCAGTTTCGACAATGTTTCTGATTCAGGATCGCTTTGGTGTTTTTTACCGACCATATTGAAGGAAAACCTCAAAAAAGTTCAAAAAAAAATCGAAAATATAATTGATAATGGAATAATTTTCCAATAAATTTCGCGTTCAGCCACTTGAACCAACCTTTGGTAACGTTTCCAAAAAAAATATAAAATACTTTATTAAATTTAATAAAATTAATCTGAAAAATATTTTCATTTTTACTAAATTTCATCTTCACGCACAATTCTGGTGCATTTACAAAAATTTATTTAGAAAAATAACTATTGCTTTTATGGTTAAGTTGGTCTCGTTAAGCAGTATACACAAAGTGGCAGCACCAAAATGATCATATGTTATAATCGTTATCGATAACAAACAAATATGAAAGTGTCAAAGAAAAAGGAGAGAAAAACATAACGAAAAAATTAATTTTGGCAAAATTAATTAAATTAACACTCGCGGAAAAAAGTGCAAATGGAAAAAAATCGAGGTAATTAATAAAATTAAAATTAATTAAATTGCCGACGGTACGTGTTACGGAGCGGTAGATATTTGTTTGTAGTAAAAAATAAAATAAATTGACTGTGTGTGTGTGTATATTTGTTTTTATGTTAATAATCACTCGCGATTTTAAATGTTTGACTTTTAGGGGTGGATTTTGTTCACAAAATATATGTAGTATGTTTAATTTGAAAATGAAGTGTAAAAATAATTTTGTGTTTTAACTCGCAATTGAGAAAAAGAGTAATAAATCTGAATAATTTATAGAATTATCTCTAAAATCTGATCAATTTACAGATTTTAGGTTTACACAAAATACTTTTTACACTTTTACCTCTATGTCAGATAGACCCGAATCACTTTCCTGGCTGTGTTGTAGACGGCACTTGCGGCAGCGGCAACGACGAGGAATTGAAAGCAGCAACAGGAAACCAAAGGCACAAATAATAAAAAACCGAAAACAACTTTCGATTTTATTTTTTAAAGAAAAATTACAAATTAATCGCGCACAACTTTGCATGTTTGTATTAAACAGAGGAGAAAAAAAATTGTTTGCAACATTGTAACAAACAAATTTTATTTTAATATTTTGAATTAATTTTTCAAAATATTTAATTCAACAACTTAACAAATCAAGTCCCTGCTGGGCGCCAAAATGAAAATCCTTAATAGTTTTTAAGAGAAAATAAATAAAAATCAGAATTTTATTTAAATTTATTAAATAGAAAATAGTTGGCAGATTTGTTAAATTTTAAGAAATTTTGTGATAATAGAAACACGTCTTGTTGTTTTTCTTTAAAAATTCAATTGTTTCTTTTCTTTTATTTCAGCAAATGCCGTTACAATTAACATATTAAGCAAATTATAAAGGGTTGGCGAAAAACAATTAATATGGTTGTAAAATTCATTATAATGTTATGTTTTGATAATAATGTGAAGAAAACCAAACAGTAAAAAACTCCACACTGGTGACCAAACACTGGTTTTCTTTTACTTTTACATTGTTTATAATTTTGTAAGTTAAAAAAGTCTAAGAATTAATCCATCATATCCATGTCCATTAATACTGACGATTTAGTCATTATATGCAAAATTATGAAATTTTAATGCTTAATTCAATTTATAGTTGTGAGTCCTGACTCAGTTTAAATATTATTTATTTTAACTGAAAGAAAATTTTATAAGCTTGATCTCTTGTATGTATCATTTTTAAATCTGATCAATATTTTCCTATTCTGTAGACGAATTCCCATTTGAAGCAGCCGTTTATTATGATATTATTTACTATTCTATATTTTTATGCATTAGAACTCATTTTACCAGTATATTTAGAATATTTAAAAGTAACGTTTATTTTTATCCCTTCAGAAAGCTGGAGCACCAAAGCACATCAGGTGCTTACAAGTTAACCTTCACCATGCAAAGGCAGCATTGGACATCGCCAGCAGAAGGTTCACAACAGATGTCCTGGATGTAATGCTCATCCAGCAGCCTTGGGTGCACAATGGAGCCATAAAAGGGCTCAATGCAAGTCAAGGTAAGCTGATCTATAATTCTCATTTAACTAGGCCCAGAGTGGCCATCTTTGTGAGGAACAGTCTAACCTTTCTTCCAATTTCAGAATTTCTCTTGGGAGATTTGGTAGCAATCTCTGCAATGTTACCCTCCCTATCCGGGGTACATGAGCTAGTACTCGCCTCCGCGTACTTGCCTGGCGACGTAGAAGCGGCACCAACAGCTGAGGGTTCGGCCTTGGTTGAATATTGCCGAAAGAGGTCAGTGAGCTGGATCCTAGCTTGTGACGCCAACGCACATCACACGGTTTGGGGGAGTAAAGATGTCAACAAACGTGGTGAGTACCTGCTAGAATTTATATGTAGGAATAATATAAACATAGCGAACAGGTGCGACAAACCGACTTTTAGGAATGCAACTAAGTCGGAGGTCTTGGATCTCACTCTTACGAACTCCAATTTGTCTTTTGCCATCTCTAACTGGCATGTCTCCAATTAACTATCAATGTCTGACCATCAACATCTGGTCTTTGATGTTATCGGTGCATTGAATTCTAATCAGGTTTATCGTAATCCTAGACGTATGAACTGGGAAAACTTCCGTCATCACTTGGAAAGCGATACCAACTTTTCCAAGGGGTTCATTCTGAGCTCAGGGGAAATTGATTATGGGGCGGCGGAAATTCAAGAGAATTTTGCTTCTGCTTACGCTGCGAGCTGCCCACTAAAGACCAGGAGGACGAAGAGGGATGTTCCATGGTGGAACAATGGTCTGAAGGAGCTCAAAAGAAAAGCCAGAAAGCTTTTTAATAATGCCAAACGAACAGGTGACTGGGTCACCTATAGGGCTGCACTCACTGCATATAACAAGGAACTACGCAGATCCAAAAGGTCCACGTGGCGCAGTTATTGTGAGACGATCTCGAATCTTCCAGAAGCTGTGCGACTTCAAAAGGCCCTATCACGGGATCATACGAGTCGTATCTGTACTCTGAGGAGACCGGATGGTTCCTACACTGAATCTCCCGTCGAAACCTGCAAACTCCCGCTAGATACTCACTTCCCGGGATGCGTAATCTCCGGCGGGTCGGATGCCACATGGGGAATCCTAAACCTGACGGGGAGGAATGTACGTCTATCGGGGTCCATCTTTCAGGAGAACAGGGTAAGGTGGGCGGTGAATGAGTTTTCTCCATACAAACCTCCAGGTCCGGACGGGGTCTATCCATGCCTTTTGCAGCAGGGGTTGTACGTAATTATCCCAAGGCTGGTTGGGATATTTAGATCCAGTCTGCTATTTGGTCATGTGCCAACACCGTGGAGAGAGGTGAAAGTGGTCTTCATACCAAAGGCAGGGAGAAAATCCGAACAGTTGCCTAAATCGTATAGACAAATTAGCCTTAGCTCGTTTCTCCTTAAGACTATGGAAAAAGTCTTGGATCGCTATATTAGGGACACTTACCTCGAACGGAGACCGATACACGGTCTTCAGTTCGCGTATCAGCGGGGAAAGTCTACCGAAACAGCTGTTCATCACGTTGTCGATATGGTCGAGAGGGCACTAGGGGCAAAGAACATTGCTCTATGTGCCTTTATAGATATACAGGGCGCTTTTGACAACACGTCCTACGGTGCGATTAAAGGGGACATGCTGCTCCAATCATAGTGGATTGGACTCTGGAGATGCTAAGGTCCAGGGTAATCACCGTTGGTATAGGGTCTGCACTCAGGACTGTGAAAGCGCCCAGAGGGTGTCCTCAGGGAGGCGCATGCAAGAGGCTCTGAACTTTACTCTTTCATGGTGCCAGGGAAGGGGTTTATCCATTAACCCGTCAAAGACGATACTGGTACCATTTACAAACAGAAGGAAGGTTAATCTATCAAGGGCCGTTGTGGGGGGCATGGTGATAGATTACTCTGATAAGGTTAGGTATTTGGGGGTTACTCTTGACAAATCTCTAACCTGGAATGATCATATTGACTCGCTGTCCAAAAAGGCCACCAAAACTCTTTATGCCTGCCAAAGGCTCTTTGGGAGGACATGGGGTCTGAGTCCGCGGATGGTGTATTGGTCATTCATTACTATTGTCAAACCTATGATCACCTATGCGGCCATCGCATGGTGGCCTAAGGTCGAACAGTCGAAAACGATGAATGCTCTTAAGAGGATCTACCGTCTGGCGTGCATTGGTATAACGGGCGCCAGCGGGACGTGTCCTACGGATGCCATCGGGGCCATGCTGGGAATTCCTCCGTTGCATATCTCTGTACTGGAGGCGGCCGCCATGGGCTCAACTAGACTTAGGGAATTCGGTAGCATGAGGAGCGGCGACCTAAGGGGTCACATGAGGATCGCCAAGGTTCTTATGGACGACCCAATCAGAAAGGTCACGGATAAGATGCTGCCGGAACAGATTTTGGACAGGTATTTTGACGCTATGTCTTTTGATAGGAGCATGTGGACCAACCGGACTTGGGAACCTGAAGTTGGGGCCCAGTTATGGTTCACAGATGGCTCGAAACAGCTGAATAAGGATACGGGTGCGGGGATTTTAGGGCCCTTCCCATGGTCAAATATCCCTCCATTTTTCAGTCGGAAATCTACGCCATATGTGTGTGTGTGGAGGAATGCCTACGGAGGCGTGTGGTCAGATCTCGTATCTATATTCTCTCTGACAGTCAGGCGGCACTCATAGGCTAAGAGATTCATATCTATGCCCAGTGGTGGGTCTGGGCGACTACTGGCCCTTGGTCGAAGGGACCTAAGGACCCTGACTGGATACTTTACTGGGAATTGTGACCTTAGGTACCATAGGCACAAGAAGGGTCAATAGGACACTGATCTGTGCAGGTTTTGCGGGTTGGAATCGGAGACGTCAGAGCATGTCCTCTGCGATTGTCCTGGGCTTTGTGTCAGGAGGATCAAGTTTTTGGGTGACCGTTTCTTGTCGCCTTCCGACATTTGGAACACTTCACCCGGCAAGGTTCTTGGCTTCATCAATAGCTTGAATCTTTAGGGTGGTTCTGGGCAGCACAAAAGGCCTATTGTGGTCGCGGTGCGTAGTGCCATTTGAAATAATAATAATAATATCCCTTAAATATAACTCTATGTTTTTTCTAATATCAAATACAACATTGCCATTTAACTGAAATTAACTTAAATAAAACACTTTTTGATATTCTTATTTTTGCAACTCTGTATATTATTAATTATCACTACTGAATTTTGCTACTATGTTTTGTAAACGTTTAGAAATGGTATAAAAGCAACGTTGGTTGCAAACCTTTTTCAATTAGCTTACTGCCCTCAAACAGTTAAGTTCATTGTCAGGCTTATTATAAGTACAAGACGTGAACTGACCAAAAAAGATTTTCAGAAATACCTAATAAAGTTACAAATTAATATTTAAACTAAAATCGGTGTTTTTTTTTTAATATTATATGCACAAATACAATTATAGGAATAAGATTGATTCACATTTGTATTCAATATTGGCAGTTATTATCTTAAATGTCACGCCCACTAGAAAAAAAGGTGCGGAATATTTAAACTAACATTACACTTTTAATCTGTGGACTTCTATAATTAATGAATGGTGCCATTTATGTTACGATTTTCACTTTTTGAATAGCTGTGCGGTGAGCAATCTACGTTGGCTATGTTATTTCTATACAAAATGTGACATAAGTAACGTTAAGATTTAACATAAATGTTGGCTTATGTCAAATTTATATGGGAGTGACATAAGACAACGTTGATATCCTGCCACACAAACGTATCTAATATATATTATTACCTTTTCAGCAAAACGCGCGTACTTCCCCTCTTCAGTTATATAATCACTTGCGCATCGTTTTAAATGGCTTATTAAATACTTTCGAATGGTTTTAACAGGCGGTAAAACAACACTGCATGTTAACGAAAGAAGTGCCCAATGTCGAAGGTTTACTCGAGAATTTGGATCCGGATGATCAGTTGTTTGTTTTATTAGTTGTAAATATAGTTCCATTATTAACGATTCCTTTCTCATACATTTATCCATTATAGATTGCACTATTGTAACATGTTCATCTTCTGCTCTTTGTATGGTATCACCTATAAAATAGAATAAAAAAACAATCAAGAACGAAAATATTATCGAGGTGAAAAATAGACAATCAAAATTTTAATAATTTGAAACTCTCTGATAAGTGCAGAAAATTATCAATCAGTATGAAACATCTTTTTTTATTTATAAACCATTATCGTTTTCATGAATCAATTAGCCAACAAATGTTTAAAGCTTTTCTGGAATTCCTAATTTTATGAGTTGAAAGCGACTCAAAACATATATATTTATTTTATATTTGATACAAATAAGACTCTTACGCCTGTTAACTTATCTCAAAATAAACAGCAATTAAAAATATTACAATACCCGGATAAAAATAGACATATTGAATCCATACAGGTTAAAGTATGTTAGTGTATGCTCATTAGGGTTCTCCAAATGTTCACTTGGTTGTAAAACCACGTCTTGCAAAAAATTAGTATAATCAAACATCGGAAGGAGGTGATTTTCTCAAAAATTTTATATTTTAAAACGAGATTGAATTAAAATGATTACAGACAGCAATATACCAAATCTACTTTTTGCGAAAAATAACTTTTTTATTATTGAAAATAGGGCTTCAGCAGCAACTTTTGTTCTCCGTTATTTACAAAATTACCATTATTTTTAGGTTACTGAAGAAAATCAAAATTTTTAACCTTTAAATTTCCAAAATTTGACCAAATGATGTTTGGCAACTTTGTACAAAATCTTTTGGCGAGTATTTTCGCCGAACATATGAACTCATAATATTTGTAAATACAGGGTGTTTTGATGCATTTTTCAATAAAAATTAATTTTGCGCCATCCAGCGGCAATAATTTGCAGTAACAGCAATGAGAAAGGTAATTGAATACCTTTCCAACCAAAATTTTTGAAAATCGGTTAAAAAATATCCAAATGAGAAAGAAAAGAGCTATAAGATAAAGAAATAGTTTCAATTTTATACTAAAATATGTATGTAACATAAATTCATCATTAAAGTTTTGTACGTACCTAAATTTTAAGTTTTGCGAAGAAAATTTTAGTAATTTTAATAGAATTGTAATTAACAGAATCTTTATTATTTATGCTTTTAAAAACATCAAGTTATTTTTATTATTTAAGTTTTTAGAGGCCTACATAAGAGTGTAAATTATTTAGTTTTTCTTTGAGTTGGGACTCTTAATCCAAATTTGTTGTTTGCCAAACTTTTTCATCGTAGTATTTATAATTTAAACCTCTCAAACTGTTTATTTGCTTTTTAAGAATTTTTATACGATTACTCTGTACATCGGCATAAGATAGTTCATGCAATAAATTAAATAATCCCATAGGCTCATCTATATTCATCAAATTTAGAAATAGGACTTACTCCCCGTATGTCGTTTTTTTGCTTGTAGTTTGCTCCCCATCTCTTCCAATCTCTTTATTTGTTCCTCAGCATTCCACTTTTTATTTTTCTGAAAAAAATTTTTCATTATTTTTACACCATTTTCCATACCTTGCTTCGTTGGATGGAACTGCAGAATATCGAAAAGGAAGTGAATGCATTTGTTTTGCCGGGCCTTTACTTGCTGACATCTGGTGTATATTTCTTTATGAGGTGCCGTATCATCGTTCCTCTTCGCCATCGCAAATACTTTCTCCACATTGACATTACTGTGAAATAAGTATACATCATCTACAGGTCTATAGATATATCTTTTTAACATTGAATCTTTCGTAGCCACAAAAACTGTTTGGAAAACGTTAACATCTTTTTTCAAATATGCAGTAAGCAAATTAACTGTTGACCTTTATTTTTTCGTTTGTTTTTTATTTAGCAAATCATTTGAGAACAGATAATAAGAGCTTGATAATTAATAAGCATGCATAGGGTGCCGGCTAGAATATCTACTGCCGCCTTATTACAATAGTAAATGAAATATAAGTATATTTACTTAACCCATCGAAAGGAATTTTTTTCCTCAAAGTAAAAATAGTGTCTATGGTCTTAATTACTAATGTATAATTCATTTCAGTAGCATACATTTCCGTTTATTTGTAATATTCACTCTATTTTTTAAATGAATGAATAAAATTTGTCTAAAATAGGCTTTAATGTTTTTTATACGGCATAAAATGGGCTGAATATTATACCTTGAAAATCAACATAGTTGTTGATGACTATGATAACTAAAATTCTGCGGCGGTGCTTGAAGATTAGATTCCTATTTCAAAAGTTATATGTGAATGAAGGTGAAAAGGACGCATTTTTTTGATTTTTTTTTTCGCTTTTTATTAAAAAAATGCGATCGTCACGCATCACCGCAGAATTTTAGATTTTGAAGTCATTAACAACTGTGTTGAATTGCAAGACATAATACTCAGCTCAATTAGTGCCGCCTTGCCATCTTTTTCTCAGTGTATTATTACAACAATATCCGAAAATGGGAGATTGCTACCCAAACTAACTATCCAATAAATAAAAACATTAATTTTGTAGCTGTTAACATAAATAATGCGTTAAATTCATAAAAAGTTAAGAAATCCAAGTTTTAAAGGCCACCCTAAATTTCCGTTTTAGGACAAGTGAGGGACACTTTAATTAGCAATTAAGGTACCTGACTCTAACCCCGAAGCATTAAAAATCATTCGGTATTCATAGCTTGAAAATGAAAAAGTACATTTTTTTTGGCATATTGCTAACTATAGAATTGTAATTGTTAATTATTCTAATAAAAACCAAAATCGGTTGAAAAACAGCCAAGTTATTAAAACTTACCCCCGGCAATTATTGCGTCACAGACCACTTGATCAACAAATTCGATCACAAATTTTAAAATTTTTTGAAATTATCTACTACAACAACATCTTTGTATTCTTTTAATTCCAATTTACTTAGGTGAGAAGTATTTCATCTTGTGTTTTGCTAACTTGATTTAAGTTAATACCATATAGATCAGAATTTTTAAAACCTGGCGTTTTTATTTCAACAGATTTCGGGAAAATATCGATTTGTGTAATTTATTTTGTTTTCAGGCAAGTTTTCCATATGTTTTTACAAATTCAAAAGGTTTTTGGCCGGCATAAATCAAAACAATATAAAATACATCAATTCTTTAAATTATGGCAAATATAAATATTCTAAATTGCCACTGTATAAGGTCAATGGAGATTTTCATCTTATTTTTAACATACTAATATAATAGATATTTCTCAAGGGATATTGATGAAACTGCTTGATATTATTTTCATAGGTCTACAAATAATATTCTCATTTTATTTCAGAAAATTAACGCTTAAGTGCTGTTGGGGTATATAGACCCCAACGGAGAAAATATCAGTATATTTTTATTAAAGTGCAAAGTGTTTTATTGCAATGTAAACAACACACTTATTTGCTTTGTATCGAAAAGTAGTAATACCGCATAACTGTAATGTGTTTTAACGTTTTAGAACTCACCCTACTATTAACACAATTTTTATCAATCAATTTTTTATATTTATCTTCAGTTTCTTATAAATCGAAGCTAAAAAATATATTGTTAAAAAACCGGGTTATTCGATAATTAAACCGAAAAACCGAAACGATCACCCTAAGCACAGCATTGGCGGCCAGTAGTTTTCCCGTACTTAAAATAAAATAATCCAGTACGAAGTCAGTAATTTTAAAATTCGACTTAGTAAAAGTAAGGAAGAAAATACGTCATAATTCCAACTGTCACAATATTTTAACCAATAATCAGATTTACAAAAGTCATAACTTATATTAAAACTGGGATTTTTAGTTTAATCCATTCCGAACCAGTTGTGATATGACATTACGCGGATTCCGTGAAACTTTTTGTTTCTCCACGTCCTATGAGCACACACGAACATGTTCGGACCCGGTTGTGGGTCTATATTCCGAAGAAAGCCCATCAACCTTCTTCATCAAAATGTCCTGGCTGGTATTGTGTTAAGTAAAAACAAATCTCATTTTAAATAACATTTAGGAAATCATTAAATTTTAATTTATTAATATAAATTTTTCTTATCTTCTAAACTGGAGTTTACATATCGTTACATCTCATAATTAAAAGAAGTTATCTAATATTTCTATTCATTCATAGTAAAATACTTTTTTAATTTCAAACATATATTTTATTAATTTTAAACATTTATTGATTTTGTGTATTTTATTCTACAATAATCAAAAAGAATTTTTAAAAATGGTCGACAATGAGGCTTACTTTTGCCTTCATATATTTGATTTTTTATTTTATAAAAATATATAAATAATAGATATCACAAATTGTGTGTCCACGCGACGCAAATGCGATTAAGCCTCGTCGACATACCGTCGAAGGGAATAAAAATTGGTTTTGCATAACTTCTAACTACAATCGCGCCGATCTAGTAATCAGGGGGTGGTCTCTTCAGAACTAAAAGAAAGTCTTCTGTAGTGGCGTGGTCCTGAGTGGCTCAAACGCGAAAAATTATTTTGTCCCAACGGACCAGTTCAGTTCGAAAACCTGGTAGAATTAAGAGGAGCACAAGTTTATGTTGCTAGATCACCAGAAAAGAAGGATATTTTCACTCGTTTTTCATGCCTTGCGAGAGCAACACATTTAATTGCGTACATGTTTTGATTTATAAATAAAGCTTGTAAAAATAGGCTCAAGAGTTGACTTTCGTTAGAAATCGTTTATTCTTTTATCTCAACAAATACATTTTTCGTGTGAACTTAATTGTTTATTATATCGACAAAAATAATATTATTTGAGCAAACGGCCGCCTGGGTTCATCCACAAGTTTGTCCTATCATGAATGACATCCCATTCTAACTGCTTACGGTAATGCTTTAGCCCGTTTATACATAAATTGGTACATCATGGTGGCCCGAGGTTAGTTCTTAATACGATTAATGATTAATACCTGAAAAAAACTGTCATTCATAACTTTAAAGTCTGCGTGTTACACCGAAAAACGTTGCAAGGGCAGATTATACCTGATGAAAGAAGTAGCTTTAGTCGCCTTTTTACTAATACAGGCGTTGACTTTGCTGGCCTATTTGAGATTAAAAGTTTAACTGGTCGATATTGCAAAATAAATGTTGATTGTTTTTTTAACTAAAGCTATTCATTTAGAGGCAGTCAGCGATCTGTCAACCCCTGCCTTTATGACTGCTTTGGCTCGTTTTATTTCCCGCCGTGGTTGCCCTAATAAGATCTTCGTCTTCATTCTACCATTATCAAGGTAGAAATTTCGTTGGCGCTGCAAGGAAAATTGATCAGAATTTTGTAAAACACATAAAAGATATTTCGCTGTTATTTTTTAATTTGTGTTTTTCTGGACTAATATTAATGTTAAAGAAAACTAATACAGAACAACATTGTGCATGAGATATAGCCCTAGAACATTTGTGAATAAGGTTTTTCTCTAAAATAAATATTACTGAAGTTATGAACAATTAAAGCGAGCCATAGTGAGAAAAATAGCATTTTTAGCAAACTTTGTGGGCTCAAGGCACGCCTAATAGTTATGCAAACGATCTAAAATTTTTTATATATTTTTTTTTGTTAATTTTGGATCAATCTAAGGGGTTTGCCAAGTGAAAATACGAAGAAAAAAATTGTCCATATAACTTGCGGTCACACTAATGTACAGTGTAGCCACACAAAAAATTTTATTGTTTTTCGTTGATAACACGTATACACTACTTGCAAGTAATTACTTACATGCAGTGGCGTGCCCAGGATTTTGTTTGTATTTTAAATACATCAACAATTTATATTTAAAACTTAATTATTACATTGAATGAGATCTAATGTATACGTTTAATATTAAGTACATAGTGATTGTTTTTGTAAATTATAAATTCTTTACCACATTATCGTGACCGGAAAATCTATTTGTCAGGCGAAAATTCTTACTAAAAATCTCGCGATTTTTGCTAAAAAAATTTCATTTTGTTTTTCGTATATTAATAGTTGTAGAAAGTGGCGGCGCAGGCGAAAATTTTTTTCATACATTAAGAACAAATTTAATTCTTAACAAGTTTAAGAATTGCCAAGCTCTAAGACGCAATGTCATAGAAAACCATTCGCTCTAAAATTTTATAAGATCGTCGGATGCTGCAAAAACCGCATATCGGAAATCGATAGCTCTTCCATTGTTACCCGCAAATTTAATAAGAACTAGCTAGGAGGACACACTTATGGACGAAGAGCAGAAATTTAATTAATTTTCACTAAATATTGGATTTATATAAAATGATTAATATTCTAATTTTTTAAAAAGTTTTAATTTAGGCTGCCACAGTAACTTTAATGTTTAGAAGTAGTACATTCGGATGTTATTTATTCCATGTATAAAATATGCGAATAATGCTGCGCGTAAGCAATATTTCTTTGCTTTGCATATTTTGTGGTCATTTTTTATTTCTTCAAATTGGTATTATTTTACATAATGAAATAATGCTGCGCGTAAGCAATATTACTTTGCTTTGCATATTTTGGGGTCATTTTTCATTTCTTCAAATTGGTGTTATTTTACATAATGAATAAATGAATCAATCTAATAAATAAAAATATGACCCAAACTGAATTTTGGGGCTAATTTTCATTTTGTTGGGGTAATTTTTCATTATAAAGGGTGATTCAAGTAGAGATACTTTTTTTAATAGCCTTTTTTTGACAGATCACGTGTGGGTCGTGTCATGCTGTCATGTAGAGTATTCAAAAAACGGCCTTTTGAAAAAACCGGTTTCGGTTTTATTCGAAAAATCGAATTTTAAAAAAACCGTTTTCAGTTTCGGTTTTTGCAGAAAAAACCGGTCAACCGTTTTTTTCGGATTTTTTTTTAATTTGAATATAAAGCTTATATAATTTGTTAATTACAAAAAAAAAAAAAATATATATATATATATATATATATATATATATATATATATATATATATATATATATATATATGCATTGCCCATACTTTGAAGACATCTGTATATACAGCCAAAAAAGTCCCTATAAAATGCGCTGTGTCCAGTAAAATGTCTTCAGAGTAAACACTAGAATAACAGAATAACGAAAAGTTTAAGGACAGTCCCCAAAGTAACAAAATGTCTTCATAGTAACTTGTGGAACGAAAAGCTGTCCCCGCAACATGTGCTGTGCACATATATATATATATATATATATATATATATATATATATATATATATATATATATATTCATTGCGCATACTTTGAAGACATCTGTATATACAGCCAAAAAAGTCCCTATAATATGCGCTGAATCCAGTAAAATGTCTTCAATGTAAACAGTAGAATAACAAAAAGTTTAAGGACAGTCCCCAAAGTAACAAAATGTCTTCATAGTAACTTGTGGAACGAAAAACCGTCCCCGCAGCATGTGCTGTGCACATATATATATATATATATATATATATTCATTGCACATACTTTGAAGACATCTGTATATACAGCCAAAAAAGTCCCTACTATATGCGCTGTATCCAGTAAAATGTCTTCAGTGTAAACAGTAGAACAACGAAAAGTTTAAGGACAGTCCCCAAAGTAACAAAATGTCTTCATAGTAATATATATATATATATATATATATATATATATATATATATATATATATATATATATATATATATATATATATATATATATATATGTATGTATATATATATATATATATATATATATATGTATGTATATATATATATATATATATATATATATATATATATATGTGCACAGCACATGTTGCGGGGACGGGTTTTCGTTCCACAAGTTACTATGAAGACATTTTGTTAATTTGGGGACTGTCCTTAAACTTTTCGTTATTCTAGTGTTTACTCTGAAGACATTTTACTGGACACAGCGCATTTTACTGGATACAGCGCATATTATAGGGACTTTTTTGGCTGTATATACAGATGTCTTCAAAGTATGCATAATGATGAATATATATATATATATATATATATATATATATATATATATATATATATATATATATATATATATATTCATTGTGCATACTTTGAAGACATCTGTATATACAGCCAAAAAAGTCCCTATAATATGCGCTGTATCCAGTAAAATGTCTTCAGTGTATATAGTAGATTAATGTAAAGTTTGAGGTCAGTCTCCAAAGAATCAAAATGTCTTCATAGTAACCTGTGAAACGAAAAACCGTCCCCGCAATATGCACTGTGCATATATATATATATATATATATATATATATATATATATATATATATGTGCACGGCGCATGTTGCGGGGACGGTTTTTCATTCCACAAGTTACTATGAAGACATTTTGTTACTTTGAAGACTGTCCTTAAACTTTTCGTTATTCTACTGTTTACACTGAAGACATTTTACTGGATACAGCGCATATTATAGGGACTTTTTTGGCTTTATATACAGATGTCTTCAAAGTATGGCCAATGAATTTATATATATATATATATATATATGTGCACAGCACATATTGCGGGGACGGGTTTTCGTTCCATAAGTTACTATGAAGACATTTTGTTACTTTGGGGACTGTCCTTAAACTTTTCGTTATTCTAGTGTTTACTCTGAAGACATTTTACTGGACACAGCGCATTTTATATATATATATATATATGCATTGCCCATACTTTGAAGACATCTGTATATACAGCCAAAAAAGTCCCTATTATATGCGCTGTATCCAGTAAAATGTCTTCAGTGTAAACAGTAGAATAACAAAAAGTTTAAGGACAGTCCCCAAAGTAACAAAATGTCTTCATAGTAACTTGTGGAACGAAAACCCGTCCCCACAATATGCGCCATGCACATATATATATATATATATATGCAATGCATATATATATATTTTTATATATATATATATATATATATATATATAATATATATATATATATTCATTATGCATACTTTGAAGACATCTGTATATACAGCCAAAAAAGTCCCTATGAAGACATTTTGTTACTTTGGGGACTGTCCTTAAACTTTTCGTTATTCTACTGTTTACACTGAAGACATTTTACTGGACACAGCGCATTTTTTAGGGACTTTTTTGGCTGTATATACAGATGTCTCCAAAGTATGGGCAATGCATATATATATATATATATATTTATATGTGCACAGCACATATTGCGGGGACGTGTTTTCGTTCCACAAGTTACTATGAAGACATTTTGTTACTTTGGGGACTGTCCTTAAACTTTTCGTTATTCTAGTGTTTACTCTGAAGCCATTTTACTGGACACAGCGCATTTTATAGGGACTTTTTTGGCTGTATATACAGATGTCTTCAAAGTATGGGCAATGCATATATATATATATATATATATATATATATATATATATATATATATATATATATATATATATATATATATATATATGTGCACAGCACATGTTGCAGGGACGGTTTTTCGTTCCACAAGTTGCTATGAAGACATTTCGTTACTTCTGTATCTGTATATACAGCCAAAAAAGTCCCTATAATATGCGCTGTATCCAGTAAAATGTCTTCAGTGTAAACAGTAGAATAACGAAAAGTTTAACGACAGTCCCTAAAGTAACAAAATGTCTTCATAGTAACTTGTGGAACGAAAAACCGTCCCCGCAACATGCGCCGTGCACATATATATATATATATATATGTGCACAGCGCATGTTGCGGGGACGGTTTTTCATTTCACAGGTTACTATGAAGACATTTTGATTCTTTGGAGACTGACCTCAAACTTTACATTAATCTAATATATATACTGAAGACATTTTACTGGATACAGCGCATATTATAGGGACCTTTTTGGCTGTATATACACATGTCTTCAAAGTATGCATAATGGATATATATATATATATATTTATATATATATATATATGTGCATAGCGCATGTTGCGGGGACGGGTTTTCGTTCCACAAGTTACTATGAAGACATTTTGTTACTTTGGGGACTGTCCACAAACTTTTCATTATTCTACTGTCTACATTGAAGACATTTTACTGGATACAGCGCATATTATAGGGACTTTTTTGGCTGTATATACAGATGTCTTCAAAGTATGTGAAATGCATATATATATATATATATATATATATATATATTTATATATATATATATGTGCACAGCATATATTTCGGGGACGGGTTTTCGTTCCACAAGTTACTATGAAGACATTTCGTTACTTTGGGGACTGTCCTTAAACTTTTCGTTATTCTAGTGTTTACTCTGAAGACATTTTACTGGACACAGCGCATTTTATAGGGACTTTTTTGGATGTATATACAGATGTCTTCAAAGTATGGGCAATGCATATATATATGTGCACAGCACATATTGCGGGGACGGGTTTTCGTTCCACAAGTTACTATGAAGACATTTTGTTACTTTGGGGTCTGTCCTTAAACTTTTCGTTATTCTAGTGTTTACTCTGAAGACATTTTACTGGACACAGCGCATTTTATAGGGACTTTTTTGGCTGTATATACAGATGTCTTCAAAGTATGGGCAATGCACATATATATATATATATATATATATATATATATATATATATATATATATATATATATATATATATATGTGCACAGCACATGTTGCGGGGACAGTTTTTCGTTCCACAAGTTACTATGAAGACATTTTGTTACTTTGGGGACTGTCCTTAAACTTTTCGTTGTTCTACTGTTTACACTGAAGACATTTTACTGCATACAGCGCATATTATAGGGACTTTTTTGGCTGTATATACAGATGTCTTCAAAGTATGGGCAATGAATATATATATATATATATATATATATATATATATATATATATATTCATGTTGCATACTTCGAAGACATCTGTATATACAGCCAAAAAAGTCCTTATAATATGCCCTGTATCCAGTAAAATGTCTTCAGTGTAAACAGTAGAATAATGAAAAGTTTGTGGACAGTCCCCAAAGTAACAAAATGTCTTCATAGTAACTTGTGGAACGAAATCCCGTCCCCACAACATGCGCTGTGCACATATATATATCTATATATGCAATGCATATATATATATTTTTATATATATATATATATATGCAATGCATATATATATATTTATATATATATATATATATATATATATATATATATATATATATATATGTATTCATTGCCCATACTTTGAAGACATCTGTATATACAGCCAAAAAAGTCCCTATAATATTCGCTGTATCCAGTAAAATGTCTTCAGTGTAAACAGTAGATTAACGAAAAGTTTAAGGACAGTCCCCAAAGTATCAAAATGTCTTCATAGTAACTTGTGGAAGGAAAACCCGTCCCCGCATCATGCGCCATGCACATATATATATATATATATATATATATATATATATATATATATATATATATATATATATATATATATTCATTATGCATACTTTGAAGACATCTGTATATACAGCCAAAAAAGTCCCTATTATATGCGCTGTATCCAGTAAAATGTCTTCAGTGTATATAGTAGATTAATGTAAAGTTTGAGGTCAGTCTCCAAAGAATCAAAATGTCTTCATAGTAACCTGTGAAACGAAAAACCGTCCCCGCAACATGCGCTGTGCACATATATATATATATATATATATATATATATATATATCTATATATATATTTCACATACTTTGAAGACATCTGTATATACAGCCAAAAAAGTACCTATAATATGCGCTGTATCCAGTAAAATGTCTTTATTGTATACATTAGATTAATTAAAAGTTTGAGGACGGTCCCCAAAGTAACAAAATGTCTTCATAGTAACTTGTGTAACGAAAACCCGTTACCGCAACATGCGCTATGCATATATATATATATATATATATATATGCACAGCTCATGTTGCGGGGACGGTTTTTCGTTCCACAAGTTACTATAAAGACATTTTGTTACTTTGAGGACCGTCCTTAAACTTTTAATTAGTCTACTGTATACACTAAAGACAGTTTACTGGATACAGCGCATATTATAGGGACTTTTTTGGCTGTATATACATATGTCTTCAAAGTATGTGCAATGCATATATATATATATATATATATATGTGCACAGCGCATGTTGCGGGGACGGTTTTTCGTTTCACAGGTTACTATGAAGACATTTTGATTCTTTGGAGACTGACCTCACACTTTACATTAATCTACTATATACACTGAAGACATTTTACTGGATACAGCGCATATTATAGGGACTTTTTTGGCTGTATATACAGATGTCCTCAAAGTATGTGAAATGCATATATATATATATATATTCATTGCACATACTTTATATATATATATATGTGCACAGCACATGTTGCGGGGACGGTTTTTCGTTCCACAAGTTACTATGAAGACATTTTACTACTTTGGGGACTGTCCTTAAACTTTTTGTTATTCTACTGTTTACACTGAAGACATTTTACTGGATTCAGCGCATATTATAGGGACTTTTTTGGCTGTATATACAGATGTCTTCAAAGTATGCGCAATGAATATATATATATATATATATTCATTGCACATACTTTGAAGACATATATATATATATATATATATATATATATATATATATATATATATATATATATATATATATATATATATATACATATATATGTGCACAGCACATGTTGCGGGGACGGGTTTTCGTTCCACAAGTTACTATGAAGACATTTTGTTACTTTGGGGACTGTCCTTAAACTTTTCGTTATTCTACTGTTTACACTGAGGACATTTTACTGGACACAGCGCATTTTATAGGGACTTTATTGGCTGTATATACAGATGTCTTCAAAGTATGGGCAATGCATATATATATATATATATTTTATATATATATATATATATATATATATATATATATATATATATTTTTTATATATATATATGTTGAAATTTTTTTTAAATTTCCGAATATAAAACTATATATAAGTCCCGAAGATATTTATAATTGTATATATCACAATAATACGTGTTAAGCACACCACACTCACTACAAATCTGGCAGACCGAATTCAAAACCTGGGTAATGCAGTTTTTTTAATTTAAACTTTTTATATACGTTTTTTAATATTGTTGGATATAATCTGATACAAGTCCATCTGACATTTTTCGGATAAATTTGTATCTTACTTAATCCCTAAATATATTGCTGAATCTAATTTAATCAGCCATTTTCGGATCAATTTAGATTCTTCCAAATCCCCAAATATAATGGTGGATATAATTTGGTCTGCCATTTTTCTGATCATTTAAGATTTAACTTAATCCCAAAATGTATTGCTGGATCTAATGTAACCTGCCATTTTTCGGATCCAATAAGATCAGCTGAATATTATTACAGATAGTAAAGAATATCAAATTGAATATGATTAGATATTGCGCCAGATAATTTTTTTACTCGGCGTGTTGTGTATATACCATATCTTATCGTATAAATCATATCGATACATATGTGGTTATATATTGCACAATATAAGATAATTTTAACAAAACTAATGTAATATATAACACAAGTTTACAAATTTCGGTCAACTTTTGGATTAGAGCTGAAAAGAGGACAAATCTTAACGTTATTCGAGGCCCTGAATTCGAATCGGGTTTCGTTTTTCAAGATTGGTTCTAGTTTTCAACATTAGTTGAAACTATTTCCCAATAGATGGCGCATCTGAAAATAAATTCTCCCTATTAGACATATTTTGCTTAATATGCAACAGGGTATTTTTGATTTTCTATTTCGTTCGTAACATAAAAGAATATTTACCAAAAACTATACAAAAATATATGTTTTATGTGTATATTATACTTTAATTTTCTAAATCAATAGTCATTTAGATGTTTAAGAACACAGTATTACAATTTTTCGTATGTGTATTTATTTTTTTTGAAAGAAAGAATTAACATAAATATGCAGTTTGCAATGCCTCAATACTTGAAACTTATACGAATTTACCAAAAAAGTACCATTTTGATCTATGAAAATTTGTTTTTAACATAAAAATGTGAAATAAATGCTTTTATCACGTCAGACATTTCAAAAATTGACTTTAGTATTATTAAATAAATCTGCTAGTGACAGCTTAATGTACTAGAATTTTAAATATGTATTAAATGTCATATTTGTGGTTCCTAAGATAATTAAAAGCCAAATCCAAGGCTATGCCGACCTAAGCATGGCGCAGGGTATTCTTTTTTATTTACTTGAGCGCCATCTACTTCTAAGTGTAGACACTAAAGAAATTATGCATATTGCGCTATCTTTATATATACATTTCTTTGATCGACAGCACTGCACTGTCATAACGACATTCATCTGTTGGCATCGCTAGAATTATCATCGCAATTTTATTTTGTTTTATACTGGAAAACCTGTGAAAATGCAAAAAAAAATGCAAAGTTGGTTTCAAGTGTTTAGTAAGATAAAGTGAAAAAATACTACAAATCTAATGAGAGATGCATATTTTCATTATTTTGGTTTTTCTGTAGCAAACACGCACAAGCCGTGATCGGCACCCAACCGTGTAGAACAAGACGCAAAGTAAATGACGGAACTTGCTCAAAATTGGACAGTAGCTTATTAACAGGTGGTACTTGATGGAAACAGTGTTGCATTTCATATAACTACGAGGAAAGTTCGAAAAGTCACGGACTTATGGATCCGCCCTCGTAAGTACTTGACCAATTTGTTTCCTTGTTTTTCGAACGCCAAAATCAAAGAGGAAATATTTGTCAGACCTGATATTCGAAAATTGATAGCTGACGGAAATTTAATAAAATGTTTAACGCCCAATGAAGAAGCAGCATGGATATCATTTCAAGATGTTCACAATTTTCTCGGTAACCAAGATCTCCAGATTGAAGCTCGAATGTCTCTCAAAATACATTTTCTTTATTACCATCTCAATTTTTTCCTGAAATCTTAGGTGATACTAGCGCTGAGCAAGTTTTGGCGAAAATTGGAAGACGATATCAAGGATTTTGGGACGACTTCAGGATGAGCGACTACTGTCGGATTCTAATGCGTGAAGCAGATCCCAAACAATATGGTTAGACTTTAACCGGGTCTGTAGGAGATGTGAAAACACCCGTGCATACTCGTACAGCTCGTACTGCAGAAAATATTGCTGCTGTCGTCGTGCCCAACAATTGCACCTCTCACGCTCGTCGTTGATGAACATTACGCATAAAGACTTGCATTTACACGCTAACAAGGTGCAATTGACTCAAGAACTAAAGCCTCTTGACCATTCCAAACGTCGTCAATGGTCAGAATGGTGGCAAGAAATGGCAACAGTGGATGATCAATTTTCGAAGAAAATCAATTTCAGTGATGAGGCACATTTTTACT
Organism: Eustalomyia histrio; assembly: GCA_949748255.1. Taxonomy (NCBI): domain Eukaryota; kingdom Metazoa; phylum Arthropoda; class Insecta; order Diptera; family Anthomyiidae; genus Eustalomyia; species Eustalomyia histrio. Next base: position 156,036,595 of record OX456523.1, read on the forward strand.
TCAGTGGATTCGTCAATAAGCAGAATTACCTCATTTGGGGGAATGATAATCCAAGAGTGATTGTCGAAAAACCAATGAACCCACAAAAAGTGACTGTTTGGTGCGGTTTATGGGCTGACGGCATCATCGGGCCGTATTTTTTCCAAAATGAGGCCGGTCAGGCAGTTACTGTGAATGGTGTTCGCTATCGTGAGATGATAACGAATTGGGAGATATGGATGTGCACGATATGTGGTTTCAACAGGACGGTGCCACTTGCCACACAGCTAACGAAACAATGGCTCTTTTGCGCGACAAATTCAATGGCCGTGTTATCTCACGTGGTGGCGATGTCAATCGGCCGCCAATATCATGTGATTTGACACCGTTGGACTTCTTTATTTGGGGTTATTTGAAAGAAAAGGTGTACGTAAATAAGCCAGCAACAATTCAAGAGCTAAAGGAAGAGATAATTCGACACATTAACGGCCATTTGGCCGATATTTTGTTCCATACATAATTGAACCATACCATATTATCATAAAAAGAAATGACTATAATTTCCTAAATAATTTGTGTTTTATTCAAAATCAACATAGGCCCTTAAAATTTAACCACCCTTTATAAATGACAATATATTAATAGACAAGGCCACATATGATTATATCTAAACTTTTTTACTTGGGTTGTGTAGGCTGTGGCAGTCCGGTAACTGCCTTGCGTCTGTTCAATATTTTAATAAAAACGTTTTCTTCTTCCTATTCTTAATCTTAACTAATTAATTATAATATCAATTAAAAAATTATTGTTTGACATTTTCCATGCTAAAACCAATGCTTCGGGATAGTACCATAAACAATTATAAAGAATTACAAAAAATTTCGTGTATTTTGAAAAACCCAATTTTTCGTAATTTTACCAATGAAATTTTGTGATTGTGTTTGTTATACTCACCTGTTGCCCCTAGACCAGAATAAGTTAAAATAGCTTGAAACACTTGGACCATTACAGTCTCTTCTTGATCTGATAGCTTGCTTAAACTTTGCATTATTTGCTGTCTACTAAACGCCCAATACGAGTGTGGAAATCCTTTGTATGTTTCACCATGTTCTTGTACACTATTACCTTGTTCAGCTCTTAATTTCTCAAGTCGATGTTTTGACAACCTTCTTAAAGTATTTCTAAAGAAACCACCTCCAGTTTCTTGTGGTTTACGTAATATTTCTAGATCTATAAGTTGTCGTCGACATAAAACTACATTTTGGTACAGACGAGTACGATCTTCATTCGTTATACCCTTATTTTTGTTTGGAATTTCAAAACTATTCATTATCCAATTTGAAAGCGGTGGATAGTAAGATACTATTAAAGATCCAATTTCATTTTTCTGAGGAGTTTCGAACACAAAGCATCTGTGAGACTCTAGCGGGATATCTTTGACTGCATTCTTAGTTACTTGAACATGCTGGCGGTTTAGAGTAATAGTTATAAAACTATCACTGGGATCCAACATAATTGATTCAATATCAGAGTATTTGAATTGATACAATACAAATTTATCTTCAGGCTGTATGAACATAATCCCTTCATAGCTTATACCGAAAATTATATTATTTCCATGGTTCCAAAAACCCTTGTATATTACATTAAACATTGTGGTTCCATAAAGTGGATATTGCATTACACAACTTAAATACAAAACCTTAGCCGTTAACTCGTTTCGTGATGCTCCGTATTGTCGATGAGCTTGAGCCAATATTGGAATCCAAAATTCTTGTTCTCTTGTTTTTGATATCCTTTCTGGAAGAAAATTATTAATATCGGTATAATATTCAGGTTTGGGTTGATTAGAAGGATCGCCTAATGCAACTTGAGCTTGTAGTCCAGCAAGTTGAAGCGCAACTTTTTCACTTACAGGGAATTCGTCACACTAAAATTAAAAATTCAAAAGTTTGTTTTAATTTAATGAAGTTTTTTTTTGTGAATTGTTGATCTATTATTTTTGTAAATGAATAGTAGTATTAGTAGGATTTAAGATCATATAATCATATTTTTTTAATTATTTTATTGCAAAGAAACATGAAAATTTTGATTAGTAAATTATAAAGAATAAAAATTGAGAAATTCCACAGAGCCAGCAGGATAGAATACTTAGTATTTTCGGTTGACGCTACCCAATCTTATCAAAATCCACACTCTTTCATGTTTCTTTGCAATAAAATAATTTATAAAAAAAAGAATATGAATTTATGATCTCAAATCCTACTAGTACTACTATTCAGTTTGTTTTAATTTCAATTTGTTGTTAAAAATAGTTAAAAGCTTTAGAATTTTAATTTTACAATAGTGCGATGTCATTAATTTTCTTATTATATATATCTTAAATCGGTGTTTCTGGGTTTGATTTTTATCGTCATTCCGATTGAGTTTGAGTTTAATAGTGCAATAAAGAAAATTATGCGACGGCCCAGAACAACAAAGTGCCATGTTTTTGTATACAAATTCACAATTAAAACGCTTCGAGTGTTGCAGTTATGAAATAGAATCTATTTTATTTTAAAAATGTTTTTTCTTATTCTCTTGTTTTTTGTTTCTAATTCTCTTAACAGAGCATTTTAAAAATGTTTGTAAACAAAAAACATATGAGTCAAATTAACATACAATACTCTATGGCTCTCATGCTCTCTTTGTTTACTATCGAATGAACAACGTACTAAAAACCAACTTAGTATGGTCGTTTCTAATTAATTCTAATTCTTTTTTAAAACTAAAATGTAAAAACCAATAACAGTATTTACAGTCACCTAGAGTTTTCAAAAAACCGGAATTTTTAAAAAACCGGTTTCGGTTTTTGCAGAAAAAACCGGTCAACCGTTTTTTCGTTTTTTTTTCAATTTGAATACAAAGCTTATATATAATTTGTTAATTGTTTTTATTACAAAAAAAAAAAAACAAATTTAATAAGTAATAAAAATAAAAAAATACATTCTTTGAAAAAAAAATGTATATATACATATATATTCATTTAAATTTAATTTTTTATTGTTTTTCATTTCAACAAAAAATTAACTTAAAACCAATATTTTTTAATATAATATCTTAAAAATTAATATTATTAAACTATATTCATATCAAATGAGTAGAGATCATTAAGTTTGTAAATTGGTAAAATTAGGTATGTTAGTAATTTGAACGTTTAAAACGTTTGGCATTAAATAAGATTTTTTTTAAATTACATTTTAAATATGTAAAAAGAAAATAAATTTTTCAGTTCTAAAATAATATTTTAGAAATAATATTCAATTTAAATGTTTCGTTTTAAGACGATTTTTCTGTTTGCTTTTGATAAATCTAGAAGTGGAAAATACTCTTTCACTAATAGTAGATGTTGGACAAATAGTCAAAAGACAATTATATAAATTTTCAACTTTTCAGTTCTTTTGTCGCATTTATCAAGATATATGAAATCATCATATAATGATGAATGATTTTGTACAGTCTCTTTTTTAGGATTTTGAATACTGTTTATTGTGTTATTTAGATCAGAAATTAAACTATTTGAATTTGGAATATCCTAAGTTAAGTCTTTATCGGAATCTATCAGACTTACGTCTAAATCTTCATAACCAAACAAACGGTAATAAGTGTTCGAAAAAAAATAAAAGAGACCAAGTAACCCAGTTGGTGATGTAATTAAAAAACCGGTTAACCGAACAAAAAATACCGGTTTTCGGTTTTCTTCGAATTTACAAAATATTCGAAACCGATCGGTTTTTAAAAATAAAGAAACCGGTTGACCGGTTTTCGGTTTTTGAATACTCTACAGTCACCGTTGTACTTGCTTTCGAACGAAAGCAAGTTACTCGAATTCGAATCAATTTGGGTTTCTCTATTTCGAAAGCCTTCCATCGACTTTACTTACGTGTGTCAATTTCTGTTTCTTACGCATTTGTAAATCACAGAGATGCCAGATCATATATTTTGAGCTTTTGTGACAATTTTCTTTAAAAGTACCAAAAATACTACTAAACTGCTTAAAGACAAAAACAACCCTGTTTAACAGTGATCAACTGTATATGACAAATGTAATAAAAAAATAACAATAAAGAAATAAATTTTTATTTGAGAATGTGTTTATTTGTAAAACTTTTTGTTAACGATTGGTTGTTGGTGAGATTGTTAGTCGAAAAGCTTTTCTGTGGCTGTTGTCTGTTCGGTGCGGTCACTGCTACAGTCCTGTTAGCTCTTGTAAAATAAAAGATGTAAAATAAAAAATGTAAATATGAACGTAAGTCACAAACAATACACACTTACTTTTGACCACTCAGCAACAGCGTAATAGAGGGTGAAACGGAGTTTAGTTTTCTGGTCAAATTTTCCTCCTCTGCAGAAAATTTGTTTGCTCGAACACCAGAGTCCCTCTGGCAAAATCAGGCCTTTCTTCCATATAAAATACATGCGTCTTCGGCTGGTCCATTGTTGATTTTTTTAACTAAAATTTAAAATTCTTTATAAACTATAAATAATTGTATTATTTTGTACTTATCTTTTGTTATCCATTGCTTTTTTTACTTCATTTTGCTTTTAAAAATATCAAATATATATTTACTCGACAAAAAAATAGCAAGTGACTGATTTTAACATTTGCGTTCGAGCTGTTCGAAATAGAGAAACCAAATTTTGTATGAAAACAGTTAAGTTTTCATTCGACTTGTCGTTCGAGTCGTCGTTCGCATAGAAATAGAGTTAGTGAAACCCAAATCAGTTTTCTTTCGACTAGAAAGCGAACGAACGTGTTCTTTCGAAATAGAGGAACAGGCTATTATTATGGGCCGACACTATGAATAACAGCAGTAAGAAGTGTCCAATTATATAAAATTATTAAATTTGCTTTAAATATGTTCGAAACAATCAGTTGGGGTTAATCGATTGCAATACAAAGGTTTTTTTTGGAAGTTATATTAAGAACAGAGGATCAATTAGCTGTTAATTTAGTTCAGAAGTGACTTTCATTTGATCAAGCTAGTTACTTTATAGCTGTCAATTTTTTTTTTGAAAAATGCATAGTTTGTTGAGAACATACTAATAAAGTATTACAAAAAGCAATATATATGTGCTAATGATTTAATTGCCACTGTCTTAATTTTATTAAAAGCAATACAGCCAAACTTCCATAAGTCGAATCACCATTATCACAAATATTCTGAAATTAGTGACCGGAAGTTTACTTCTCTTTTATTATTTTCAGTAAAAAATACTCTTATTTGTCTGGTTTAATATTGCTCCAGATATAGGCATGTTTTGATTTCTAGATGCTGTAAACCAATCGAGGACTGCTCTGTCGATATTTTTTAAATCTTTTGAATACTGATAATCATACAAATTGGGAGCGATATCTAATAAACTTTGCATTCCTGAACTAAAGTTATTTTCTTCCGAATAATTCTGTTATCTAACATGTCTTGGTGATGAAATAAGTGGATCAGATTAAGCTGCCAACATTATGCGTGAAATCTTGCAAGTATTTGTGTATATAATTTTATTTATAGTCTTTATTTCTGCTCTCCTGGGCTTCTTCTGCGAGCTCTCCTATTGGTAAGCACTGGTATTCAATAAAATTTTTCCAATGTGCCAAAATTTTGTGTACGCTGGGGATATATTTGGACACCAGTGAATTGAGCAGTCACCTCATCATTATCAAAAATTGATCTGGCCGTATTACTATCATTTGTATTTCCATATCCATACTTTGGACAGTATGCTTTCAGTCCAAGTTTTTAAAAAAATCTTCTTGTATGATTTTTGTCCTTATATTCTGTATTTGCAATGGTGTTGTATTCTTGTCAAAAATTCTTTTTTACCTTGGAATTTTATATGCTAGTTTCAAATTGAACTCCATGTACCTATTCATAGTTGTGGTTGAACCATCCAAATTTTGAAAATCTTTCTGTGCCCATTTTCAAATAGCACATTTTAAAGTTGACGAGCTGTAAATTCAATCAAAACTTTTTCATCAATCATTGTCAGAAAAAATGGATTCTTCATTTCAAAAACAGAAAGCTTTATATTGTTTATCAATATTCATTTCTGTAGACTTGATTATTTCTGAAGACTACTTTGAATATTGAAATCATATTGCAAGGCAAAAAGTAACAGATGATGGGCGAGGGTTCTTTCAATACTGTGAGTTTATCCGGAAGTTGCTTTGCCTGTCCTTCAGGAAAACTTTTAATAAGACGTCTCGCAATATAATCCATTAAATCTTGAGGCTATGCCTCTGCTGACACCAGTTATCTGTAACCCATTCGAAACTGCTCTCCTTTATCCTGCTCAGCCGTACTGGATTTGTAATCGCCACTGCCATTGAGACGTCTTATATATACATATTTATATATATGGTGAACAATCTTCTAAAGATTTTGACGGTCTTCGTCTTGTTTGGCCAGTAGATGTATGAGGTTTTTCAAGTTCTATAATTACGAGGACGGGTCAATAAGTCCGTGTTTATTTGAATGAAACACAAGTTTTTAGATAAAAAATCATTTTATTTTTCAACAAAAGGTTTGTTTTTTCGAATTTTATATGAATGTTCCATGCAAATTTAAGTAGATATAGACTTGCTAAGTAGTTATAGATATAGCTAGTTAAAAATTCAGAATGTATTGAAATGCTGCCAAGTCTTGAAAATTTGTACTAATTGTATTTACCAACACTTATTACTGTTAAAATATTTTTTAACTTGTAAAGTTTTTTAGTTAATTAAAAAAAAATGTCTGAAGAATGGAAAGCGTAAGAATTTTTTGAATTAAATAATTTTTATTATTTATTTCATTCCAGAAAGTGTAAGGTTTGGAGCCGAACCAAAACAATTGGATTTCTTGAGTGTTATAAAGCAAGAAAAGAAAAAATCTTCCACTCACAAAAAAAGAACTTTGCGTACCAGAATGTGCTAGAAGACATGCTGGAGAAAAACTTGACAGAAAGTTTTTATATTGGACACCACCAGTGGTCAGGGTATAATCAATTTGTTCTGATGTTTAACGATGTCCGTCCGTTGTCCATGTAATCCTTGTAATCAGACTACAGGTCGAACATATAAAGACATTTGGATGAAATTTGGTGCATAAGATTTTATTGAACAAGGGACGAATCTCATTGAGTTTGGCTAGAGTCGGTCCGAATTCAGTCTTACCTCCTATAGTATTGGGCTTACAACAGTATTTACATAAAACCGTTAATATTGGAATTTGGTTTATGAATGTTATATGACACCCTAAATCATGAGTCTAACTTTAAAGAAAAACTGACCATAAAAACCCACCTTCTCAGTATTTACTGATATGAACTTTTGGTCCAATATTGTTCTTTATTTTCCGACCTGTTTGGAAAAGAAAAATGTGAATTCTCCCGGAAATTTTACCCAAAATTAGTTGGTGTATTGTATCATATAGTCGAGTCGGCATGCCCGACTTTATTCTTTTTGAAAGTTTCAATTATGATTTTTTAAGGATTCTAGCACCACAGCCCCAACGTTAGAATGCAAATTGCGGACAAAATGCATACAAAGCGGCAAAAGATAATACCAACACCACAGGAGCCTCGCCGTGTAACCCTCCATTCGAAAATTAAATGGACAAAATTTTTGGTGACAGGCCTATTACCTCCAATACACATACTCTACATTTGGGGAGATGGCCCACATCTTTATTGGCTGATGAGGGAAAAGAACTAACAAATCAACCACTTATAACATCACCCAAATTGCCACAAAGTTTAAGCATACGTTGCAATTGCATTATTGGAAAAAAATTTTAATAAAAATAACTTTTTAATTTACACATACATAAAGAAAATAAATTTATTTCATAAATGGAATAAGAAATACAAGTGAATAAGAAAATAATGAGTTACTAATAATGTGTTATACAGCCATTGATATCCCACGTCAGCTCCTTGCGTACTACATTACTTTCAATTTGAATATAATGAGTTACTAATAATGTGTTTTAACTACTTATTTTTGGTAGTTAAAATCCATTTTTGGTTTTGTTATTTAAATTCCAAATTGTTATCAAAATTTAATTGAAATTAAAAGCAAATAAACATATTAAAAAATAGTTGTTTGATTTTAAATATTTCTGTTTTTTAATTATTTAACTTGAAATATCTTGTTAATTATAAAAACGTTTGTGCATACTTGTATAATGCATTAACCACTATACGTATCGAATTTTTATTTATAAAGAGTTATCTGAAAAGTGGAATATTGTATTATTTGCATGTAAATTAAAAAAAAAATATATATAAAGATTTTACATACATTTAATTGCTTTAAAAAGTATGCAGCTCTAGAACTAAAATAAAGTCCCTTTTATATGGAAGCTTAATGATCTTAGCCACAACATCATCAAAACGATACAATCTTTCGACTGACTCGTCGTATATTTGATTTTTTTTTCGCCTAAGACAACAAACAAAACAAAGCTAAACGTGAATATGAAAGAGACAAAAAACACAAAACATCGGTAAACATGAGTAAGCAACAATTTGTTTTTTTTACCTGCATTAAAATAACCTATTTTAATAAACATTTTAATTTTTTTGTAATATTTAAAACAAACAAAACCATACGTGGGAATTTTTCATTACCATTGAAATTTCATTACCATTAGTTGAGACTAATGCAAATGAAAAAAATATCATTACCATTTAATGGTAATTAAATTTCCATTAAAAATTTCATTACTAATGGTAATGAACTAGCACAAATCCATAAAAAAAAAAAATTATATTTGAAAAATCATTTGTTTACAAAAAAGTGTATACGGTTTGAAAATGATCAAAGTAGCTTTATACAGAAAATAATAAAATAAAAATATCAAATATACATTTGTTTTTGTAATTATTAATAATTTGTTTGTTATAATAATTAATAATGTTGTTTGTTGTATGTTAGGAAAAAAAAATAATTCAAACATGTATGCATTCACAACACAATCACTGTACTTGTGGTACACCCTTGCTAGAGGCTAAATGTTTCTGTAAATCGGCTAAGAATTTCATGGTTTCGGCTAAGAATTTTTTGTAGTCGCACCATTTGGCATCATGGGTGGCTAAAAATTTTGTAGTTTGTTCATCCTGGTTTGAAGGGTCCTTGGTTATACACAGAAATGTTGGCAAGGAGACTGGCTACAAGTTTCTGTTTTTAGAATTCTGAAAAAAGTCATTGATGTTCCACAAAACTAATTTTTGTTTACTGACCACCAGTTGTGGGTCATATTTTCGTGGAGATATTCCACAAAAAACTGATACTCATAATGCCATGATGCCAAATGGTGCGACTACAAAAAAATTCATAGTCGAGACTACGAAATTCTTAGCCGATTTACAGAAAAAGTTAGTCTCTAGCAAGGGTTGTACCAATTCAAACATGTATACATTCACATCACAATCACTGTACTTGCGCTACAACCCTTGCAAGAGGCTAAGTTTTTCTATAAGTCGGCTAAGAATTTCGTGGTCTCGACCAAGAATTTTTTTGTAGTCGAACCATTTGTTATCATGGCATCATGGGTGGCTAAAAATTTGGTAGTTTGTTCATCCTGGTTTATAGGGTCCTTGCTGATACCATACTAATTTTATATACAGAATTGTTGGCAAGGGGACTGGCTACCAGTTCCTGTTTTTACAATTCTGAAAAAAAGTTGTTGGTGTTCCACAAAACTAGTTTTAGTTTACTAACCACCGGTTGTGAGCAATATTTTCTTGGAGCAATTCCACAAAAAACTGATACCATACTAATGTTATATACAGAAATGTTGTCAAGGGGACTGGCTACCAGTTCCTGTTTTTAGAATTCTTAAGAAAGTTGTTGGTGTTCAACAAAACTAGTTTTTGTTTACTGACCACCAGTTGTGGGTAATATTTTCTTGGAGCAAATCCACAAAAAACTGGTACTATACAATTGCTATACACCAAAACTTTACAAAATAATCTACCTATCAGTTTCTGGTTTCAAAAGTTTGGTGACGAGTCTTGGTTCTCCACAGATAAGGATTTTTAGGAACTCCAAATCACATTTAAGTCATTGTTTGGTAAAAAATTTAGCGGCGGAAAGTATGGCAGTTGTTAAAAACAGTACAATATTATTGAAAAAGCTAACGACGTCGCTAATAGTTAAAAAAAATGGTATTAAATGCAAAAATTTTGTTCTTGGAGTCACCCTGTTATTAACGAAATATCTCAAATGGTTTGCGTTTTATTTAAAAAAAAGTTGTCAAGTCCTTATTATTATATTTAAAAAGGCCTGTCTTATGTAAGCCTCCTTTGCGAAAACCAAACGGAGGTTGGGCGAGAAATGATACTGAAAAAGGAGATCTGTTTGTTAAACACTTAAGAAATGTATTCACGCCAAATGATTCAAGTGTTATAGTTGAGTTGCCACCATTTTACCCCAGCGCAGAGCAGTACCCGTTCGGTTTGAGATCCGAGAGGTCGAAAAGGCAATTTTTGATTTAAAAAAAGCATCTGGCATTGATAACATCAGTAATAAAATGCTCTTGAAGTTACCCGGGATAGCTGTAAAAATAGTTTTGTTTATTTTTAATGCTATATTACGCCTTGAATATTATCCTCCAGAATAGAAAGTTTCACTCGTTAAAATGATACCCAAGCCAGGTAAAGATCACACGAAAGTTAAATCGTATAGGCCTATCAGTGTGTTATCAAGTCTATCCAAACTTTTCGAAAAGCTACTAGTGAATCGATTAAATGTAGCTGTTGCTGAAAACAATTTAATACCCGCACACCAGTTTGGTTTCAGAAAGAAACATGGCACAATTGAGCAAGTTCAGAGACTGGTTGGTGAAATTAGAAAGGCTTATGAAGAGAAGGAATACTGTTCTGCACTTTTCATTGATGTCTCACAAGCTTTTGATAAAGTTTGGCATGAAGGACTACTCTTTAAAATCAAGAATATATTGCCATCTAATGCACACAATTTACTTGAAAGCTATATAACAAATCGAAAATTTATAGTTAAGGAAAGCGATTTTATAAGCACTCCACAAAATATACATGCCGGTGTTCCACAAGGTAGTATATTGGGACCACTTTTGTATATCCTCTATACATCTGACTTGCCAACAAATAGTGACACACATACTTCCACATTTGCCGATGATACGGCGATCCTAAATTGCCACAATAACCCACTCGAGGCTTCTCGAATATTACAGAATCACGTTTGTCAATTAGAAGTGTGGCTAAATCAGTGGAAAATAAAGGTTAATGAGCAGAAATGTGTTAATATTACTTTTACGTTAAGAAGAGAAACTTGCCCTTTGATCCGAATAAATAATCAAAACATACCCCAACATACAAGTGTCGAATATTTAGGCATTCATCTTGATCGTCGACTCACGTGGAAGAATCATATAACTCAGATGAAATTAAAAATCATTGAAATCAATTGGTTAATCAGAAGAAACTCCAGACTCAGCCTCGATTGTAAACTAACTCTGGGTAACGGCCTCCCATTCTAATTTTCAGAGAATTCAAAGAAAGCAGACAACATTTTACGATTAATAACAGGCGCTCCCTGGTATGTAAGAAATTCAAATATACACACAGATTTTAATGTTCCTCTAGTTAAAGATGAGGCCGTGAAATCTACCCAAAGCTATTTAAATAAGTAAACTGGACACTCATCCAAATGAACTAGCGCGTAATCTACTTGGAAATTTCGGCCACCAGCGCCTGAGAAGGAGGACCACAGCCGACTTGGCATACTAGTACAAAGGACCTATGCTTTGGGAAAAATTTGAGATTTTTTTCAATTATTTATTTATTGAATCTTCACCTAATTTTGTGAACTAACAATAAGTATGCAAATCTTAAAACTAAATCTTAATATTAAGTCCAGCCAGTGCCAGACGAATTTTCATTTGTTCATAAATTTATATTCATAGATATGTATGGCATCTGAAAATTTTTCCTTCATATGTTTGATAGGTCTGCGGTGTCCCTCCATCTTATTCGCATATGCCCATCATTATCCAAAAGATTCCGTGCTAGAACATTGGGAAGAGTTTCCAGTTTCTTCAAGTAGTTGTTGCTATATCTAGTGATTTCGTTACTAACTAAGGGTACATTGAGATCTTTATGAATGTTGTCATTCCTAACATACCAGGGGGCATTTGTAATAATTCTCAAGAGCTTGTTTTGCCTTCTCTGAATTTTTATAATATTAGATGATGAGGCAGTACCCCAGAGCTGAATTCCATAGCACCATATGGGTTTTATAATCGAGTAGTATAGTAATAGTTTACAATCCAAGGCAAGTTTAGAGTTTCTACCGATTAACCAAGAGAGTTGAATAGCCTTTAACTTTATTTGGGTAAATTTCGCTTCTATATGACTTTTCCATGTGAGACGACGGTCAATATGGATACCAAGATACTTTACACATGTATCTTGAGGTATGTTCCGACCATAAATCCGGATCGGCGGGCAAGTTCTTATTCTCAAAGTAAAAGTCATACAAATACATTTCTGCTCGTTAACATTAATTCTCCATCTATCTAGCCAGTCCTCCAAAACTGTTATGTGGTTCTGAAGCAATCTAGATGCTATTAGCGGATCATTATGAACGCTAAGTAATGCTGTATCATCAGCGAATGTTGATGTGTGAATGTTTTGATTCAATGGCATGTCCGAGGTGTATAAAATATACAACAGTGGACCCAATATACTACCTTGTGAGACTCCCGCTTGTATATCCTGGAGGGAGCTGATAAAACTTCTTTCCGAGAGGGTAAATTTTCTGTTTGTAATATAGCTTTCTAACAGCTTATGGGTATTTGGGGGTAACATAAGTTTAACTCATTAACGCCGAGGTGATCAGAATTTTTACTAACTTTTCAACGTGTTTATTTATTATGTTATCGGACCAGAAACATAATGCAATATCTCTGTTTCTACGCGAAATTTGATGCTCTTTCAGAATCTGATTAGACACCGAGAAAACAAAATATGGCCGATTAAAACGCGAGAAACGTGAAAATTTTCGAATAAAACATTTTTTCATATTTTTTTCACAATAATACCGCTAAGGTATCAACTTTTTATTATGATCAGAGGTGATCATGGAACTTGAACATTAAGAGGAATTTTTTTCAGAAAATTTCATCGACGCGTTTTTCAAAATGGCGGCGAGAATGAAAAAAATTTATAAAAATCTTAATCTATCGTTTTCTCAAAAACTATAAACTTTAGAAAGAAATTTTTCAGAAAAAAATGTCTTAAAATTAGTCAAAGAATACTCTCAAATTTTTTCAGAATTTTCTGAGACAATTTTTGATTTTCGAATATATCAAAAAATCCAATTTTTCGAAAATACCTGTAAAATGTTTGAAAAAATTTGAGTGAGCTCAGATTCTGAAAGAGCATCAAATTTCGCGTAGAAATAGAGATATTGCATTATGTTTTTGGTCCGATAACATAATAAATAAACACCTTAAAAAGTTAGTAAAAGTTCTGATCACCTCGGCGTTAATGGGTTAATCTTATATATTAGTCCTTCATGCCAGACTTTATCAAATGCCTGAGATACGTCAATAAAAAGAGCAGAGCAGTATTTTTTATCCTCGAAGGCTTTTCTAATAACGGTTACTAATCTATGAACTTGCTCAATGGTACTGTGTTTCCGCCTGAAACAAAATTGGTGAGCTGGGGTTAAGTTACCTTGATCTATCAGTACTGTCAGCTTTTCAATTAGTAACCTTTCAAACAACTTAGACATACTTAACAAGACACTGATTAGTCTATACGATTCAACCCTTGTGTGATCTTTACCTGGCTTGGGTATCATTTTAACGAGTGAAACTTTCCATTCTGGGGGATAATATTCTAGGCGCATTGTAGCATTAAAAATAAATAGCATTATTCTTATTGCTACACTGGGTAGCTCTATAAGCATCATGTTACTGATATTATCAATACCAGGGGCTTTTTTGGAGTTTAATTCAACCATCGCCTTTTTGACCTCCCGAATCTCAAACGATAATGGGGGGTAATCTGCTAAGTGCTGGGGTACAAATGGTGGCAACTCTTCTATAGAATATGGTATATTTGGCGCGAATACTTTTTTAAATGTTGTACAAACAGATCTCCTTTCTCGGTATCATTTTATGCCCAACCTCCATTTGATTTACGCAAACGAGGCTTACATACGACAGGTCTTTTAAGATTTTTCGTAGCACGCCATAACTAGTAATCGGTTGCTGATGTAGGATCCAAGGAATCTATTAAGTGAAGCAGTTTTCGGGAGTTTAAGTAACCGTTGTAAGTTTTTTGTACATTCTTTCAAGCGTTGCTTGAGTTGTGGAGATCTGAGAAGTTGCCACTCTCTTCGAGCTCTTCTTTTTTCATTTAAGAGTCGTTCGACATTCGCAGAAAAAATTACATTTTATCTGCTGTGCCGGGGGAGAGGGGGGGGGGGGGGTTCAGTAGCAAGTTTAGCAGCAAGTTTGAGATTTGATTCGAAATTTTTTATCGAGAGGTCAATATCGTCTGGTGTTCCTAGCGGTATGTTTTCCGAGCAATGAGTACTGAGAAATTTTTTATATTTTAGCCAATTTGTTCTTCTGCCTGTCAGTGCTCAATCACCAGTGGGTGATACAATTTCTTGGGGGTTTAAAATAGTAATAATAGTGGGTGTGTGATCTGAGGAGAGATCAAACGAGGTTTCCACCCTTATCAAGTTACTGGGGATACCCTTTGTTACTCCAAAATCAATAAGATCTGATATTTTCTGCCGATCTGTTGGTCAATAAGTAGGTTAACCACTTGAGATCACATCTAAACCAATTCTAGAAATTGCATCAAACAAAACGCGGCCCTTCGGGCTAATCAGCCGTGACCCCCAGAATGTATGCTTGGCATTGTAGTCCCCAGCTTCCAGAAAACGTGATCCCAATGATTTATAGAAATCCGTGTATAGTGTCTCCGTAATGGAAAATCTGGGGGGGAAATAAACTGACGAGATCACTATGTTATTATGAAATTCCTCAAAGCTTAAGTATTTGCTTGAAGATAGTTCTCACAAAGGTTACTCATGGGAGAATGTTTAAGTCGAGATTTAATAAGAATGGCTGGGCCTCCACATGCTCTATCTCTAGGGTCTTTCGTGCTATAAACAGTGTAGCCGCGGATTAAAAAAACACTTCTCGAGGTCAAATGAGTTTCCGATACATCAATATCCTTGCTTTTGAGAAAGTATTCCAATTCTTCTTTGTGTTGGCGGATGCCGTTTGCGTTCCAGAAACATAATTTCATACTGTTCAATGTTTATTCAGAATAGCCTGCAGTAACATAGACTGCATCCTCACATCTCTTGCATCATGTTGCCCATTGAATTGGTGAAATTGTTAATAGTCTGCACTAGAGTATCGAGCGTTTTCTCTAATTTACTAAAATTGTTATTAGGAGGTGGTGGCTGGAACTGAGAAGATACTACATTAGCATACGATCTACTGTTGAGATTATGCTGAGTATTTCAAGGAAAATTTTGTATTGGGGGTTGTTGTGGAAATTCCGAAGCTTTTTAGCTATAATGGCTTCGGACTGGGGCAGATCTTCCCTTGTCAACAAGCATTTGCTTCTCTGAAGGATAAACTACGCAACCTCTGTAGTTATCCGTATGATTTCCACCACAGTTGCTACACTTTTTGGAACATTCTTCGGATGTAGGCACAAACTACGCAAACGGCGGGGAGTTTGCAATATGGATTCTTGGCAATTTAAATATTGGACGAGACAGTTTCTTCTATGGGGTTCTTCAATCGTAATTCTGCGATAAAGCAGATACTTTACATTGTATATTGGGTGAACCTCTACCTTTTTCAATTTAATATCACCATGCTCAAGCTTTACCCGAAAAAAGGGTTGGGGTAATTTGTCCCTATTTCTAATATTAACTACCAACTTTATTTTAAAGCCATATTTTTCCAGAGCCTCCTTCACTTCACTAGGATCGACGCAGGAGTCAACACCCTTAATCACTATCTGCAGACCTTTGCTGCTTTTCAATTGGTATGTGTAATAATTCCGCCTCTGTTTATCAAAGCTTACCTCGTTTAAGGGGGACAACATGAAAGGAATTCTCACCAATAGAAGTAATAATATTCTTAATAACTTCATTTGAGTTCTGTTCTCTTAAATAAATAGGGGGAGGTTTATACGCCTAACCTGGTGGTTCCGGTTCATTGCTTTCACTATCCAGGATAGCAAATTGATTACCTGTTGAAACGTCCGACTGCTCTTTCAATTGCTTCGAAGGTTCAGGAGTCCTGAAGGATTTTGGACTACGTTTTATCTTCAGTACAGTAAAATACCGTCAACTGGTGTTATGACCGAATTTGTTTACTGCACTGAAGATTGTTTTGGCTCAGCTACTTTTGAACAAACCAGATTAGTACCGGGGGTTGCTATAGAGTTAATTTGTTTTTCCATTGCTGCTGCTGACATAGTGTTTGCAGTCAAAGTAGGCAGAGAAAACGCATATGGTTGTTAGTTTGTACAAATAATCTCTTTTCTAAACCAACAATGTTGGTATTATTTGGCGCTTTTTCTTGATCACTATTAAAAAGAGATGGTGAAAGAGAGCTAGCCCTGACTGGCTTTGCGGTTAAATAATTGCTGTTGCAATTGTTATTGTTTGCTTTATTATCTTTTACTTTAACTGTAATGTATGCATTGCGGCCATTTAGGCTGAGACGTCTCTCATTTAACGCAGTATTGAGATCAATCATAAAAACTTTGTTGTTAATAACAAAGAGAAAAGAAAGAAGTGTTTTGTTTATTATTATGTTTTTTATTGTTTTGTGTTTACAATTAAGAAGTAACACGGGGTTTTTGATTTAAATTTTTTTTATTACATAAAATGTATGATTTTTAGCGTCCAGGCCCTTATATTGTTCTTAATGTTTTAACACTTTGTTGAAGCGAGTTCAACAAATTATCTTTTTTATTTGGATGTCATTATTTTTTTTATCATTTATTTTTATTATTATCTTTTTTTACTTCTCTTTGGGAGGCAAAGGCCTACTGTGCCAGAGTGTTCTTTTCTTACGGTTCTTTTTTTTATTCCTTTTCAATTCAAATGTCTATATATTTAAGTATAAGAGACCCAGATTTTTCTCTCACTCAACCTTAAGTTGAGTCTCTTTGGGTATTCTAACAGTCATCTGCACAAGCAGCAAGAAGATGCAGCCATTTTGTAGAATTTTTATGAGCAAGAAGCTTGAAAATACCCAATAAATTTTGTTAACTATTTTTACAAAGAAAAACTTGACTTTGCTTTCTTTGGAAAATAGCCCCATGCGCTGGAGAAGTAGTTCGATAAAATCCTGGACAGGCCAGGATAGGATAACTCCAGTGGAACTTGTCCACTAGACGGATCAGTGTTCTCCCGCAACAACATAAACAACAAGCAGTCATCCAGTGGTTCATCGGAAATAGAGACTGGGTATGTACAGTGTATTTAATTATATTAAGTGCGGTTGCGAATAATTAAACTAAATAAATCAGTCATTAAAAAGAAAAAATCAATGAAGAAACCAAAATTTTACCCTTACACACAATCTTGTTAAAAGTCCCAAAATCAAGAGGAAAAGTACCCCTGGTACCAACACTGGTAAATATAAGACAAACAAACGGTTTTTTTTTCTTCTCTTCCAACATCACACGGACAACTACCAATAATTACTATAGTCATCATATATGTTCTAAAGAAATAGATGTTTTAATTCCACCCGTTTCCCCTCTTTGTTGGCAAAAAATTAAATTGTGTTAACTTCACGGACTTGAAGAAATATAGCTACAGGTTGGATAGCAGAAGAAAAAAAATTTTTTTTTTTTTCAATATCTTTATTTATTACAACTAAGCTTTATGTTTGCTTATCTAGTAACTTATATTTACACAGTTAAATCACGTTTGGTAAGTAAATAACCCAATGGTTATTCCTAAAGGGCATCTAGACATTATTCATCAATCGCAGATCAGATGGTAATGTTCTTCTTAATCTTCTGTTTGCTATTGGATTACGCAGTATTTCCTGTAGTTCTTCATTGCAGTGTTGTTGTAATCTCACTTCATGTTTAGTTGCTATTTTTTTAATTTCATCTACTATGGTTGGTATTCGCAAGTCTCTGTGAAGGTCAACAAGTGATACATCTTAGCACTTTGTTCTGGAAGGTTTGTATTTGTTTTAGGTTTGTTTTTTTAGTGCATCCCCAAAGCTGAATTCCATACGTCCACTTAGGCTTAAGGATTTGCTGGTACAGTAAAAGTTTATTTTTCATTGATATATCAGATGCCGAGCTAAAAAGCCAGTACATCTTTTTGAATTTTTTATTAAGCTCTGAGGTTTTCTTCTTTACGTGCTCTTTCCACTTAAGTTTGGCATCAAGTGTAAAACCCAAGTATTTTGCCGTATTAGCGTATGGCACAATAGTGTTATTTATATAAATCGGTAAATGTTCTATTTTCTTATATGTAAAATTAACGTGTGTTGATTTGGATTCATTAAGAAGAACTCTCCATTTTTTGGTCCATTGAAGGATTTTGTTGGTTGCATTTTGAAGCTTTTTTGTAGCTTCATTTATGTTTTTATCAGTTACAAGAATAGCTGTATCATCAGCAAAGGTTGCAATTTTTGCTTCAGGTGGAGTTGGCAAGTCTCTAGTGTACAGTATATAAAGTATGGGCCCCAGTACGCTTCCCTGTGGAACACCAGCATGAATTTTCGTCAATTTGGAGTACTCTCCTTCATGTTTCACTCTAAAATATCTTCCAGAAATATAACATTTGAGCATGTCACTAAACTGGTTCGGCAAATCTCTTTGTAGCTTAAAGGTAAGACCTTCATGCCAAACTTTATCAAAGGCCTGCGCTACATCTAAAAAGACACCGGAGCATATTTCTTTGCAGTTTAAAGTATTTTCTATTGTGTTGGTAACTCTGTGAACTTGTTCAATTGTTGAATGTTTACGACGAAAACCAAATTGGTGTTTGGGAATTAAACATCTTTCTTCAAGTATTGGTTGTAATCTTTTTAATAATATTTTTTCGAACACTTTCGCCATTGTTGGGAGGAGCGATATCGGTCTGTACGATGTTTTGTCATGAAGCTGTTTGCCAGGCTTAGGTATCATAATAACTTCTGCAACTTTCCATTGGCTAGGTACATATTTTAAACGAATCGAAGCATTTATTATATATAAAAATAGTCGCATGCCACTTTCCGGGAGCTCTTTTAACACTTTGCCGGTGATAAGATCATACCCTGGTGCTTTATTGGGTTTAATCTCCAGTTTTACCAAGTTGTTTAGCTCACGAAGGGTTACTTCAGAAATTTCTTTAGAATCAGCTGTATAAAAAATTTCAATATTTTCATCTGATGTTAGTCTATGCAGCGGTTGAAAGGTATCTTCAAGGTTTTTAGCTAAGAGGTCAGCTTTGTCTTGGGGACTTTTTGCCCATGTACCATCACATTTTTTTATAGGTGGAATAATCTTGGGTGTATTTTGAAACTGTTTTGTTATCTTCCATAATGAGTAATCGGTATCTTTTGTAGAAGATAAACTTTTTAGCTGTTCTGTCATGTTGTTATTTTTAATAGTGGAAAGCATTTTTTTTAATCTATTAGAAAGATTGTTGAGAATATTTTTGTTTTCTGGACTTCTTTGTTGTTGCCAGGTTTTTCTTGCTTTACGTTTTTCAGAAAGTAGATTTCTAATTTCTTCAGGATATTTAGGTAAGCTCTTTCTTTGTATATTTGGGCTGCTGTTCCAGGCTGATGCCTGTATGACTTCTATCAAATTGTCTAATTCAGATTCTACTTCATAAGGTGACTTAAGAGACACATTTAGTTTTATATTTGTATTTATATTAGAGCGAAATTTGTGCCAGTTGGTTTTGTTGTTTACCAGACATGGTGGTTGTGGAAAATCACTTACAGTTTCATTTACCAGTAACTTGACTGGCGAGTGATCTGATGACAGATCCTCTGCATTTCCAACTTGTATGTAGTTTTTTGCGATACCTCTCGTTATAAAAAAATCAATGAGGTCAGGGATTTTATTTGGATCTGCTGGCCAGTAAGTTGGCTTGCATCCAGAGTGAAAAAAACAATTCATTATCTTACCAGCATGATATAACTCCTTTCCTTTAGTTGTTGCAAGTCGTGAACCCCAATATAAATTTTTTGCATTAAAATCGCCTCCTAAGATAAAACAGGGGCCTAATGTTTTGAAAAGGTCAACATATTCAGGTGATTTTAGGTTATATTTTGGAGGGCAATATATTGCTGCTATGTTAAATTGTTTATTTTTTATTTCTATCTTAACTGCGATGACTTGCATATTTTGTTCTTCTATTTTTTCTGTTACATAATGTTTAATGCTTTCTTTTATAAATATTGATGCACCTGCTTTTGCTTTATTTAGTGGATGTATTGCATTGTAACATTTATATCCTTTAATTTGAATATACGTTTGTTTCGTGTTATGGCTTTCAGATATAAGACATATATCAACTTTTTGTTCATTTAAGAACAAACTAAGCTCAAGTTGGTGGTTTTGTAAACCATTGGCATTCCACGTAACAATACTTAGATTTTTAGGCATTGTTCTTTTTTAGTTGTGATGTTGTAGTCTAGACTCAAGTGTCTTTAGACTATTGAATAACATTTCATTAATACGACTCTGTTCTTCAAGCCTTTGATTAACCTTGTTGAGAGTTTGGGATATTTCTTGTATAGTTTGCTTATTATCATAAGTTCTATTATTTCCTTCATTAGCTACTTGCGCATAGGTTAACTTTTCATTTTGTTTGGAGCTTATTTGCCTAAGCCTCACATTATTTTCTTTTTGCTGTATTGGATTTGTTTGCGTTTTTTGATTTTTTATTGATTGTTTTCTAATTTTTTGCAACTCTTTTGCAAAAAAAATTGATCATCAATTGGGTGCCCAGTCAAGGTTTTCGTTGCGGGGAAACGGTGAATTTGGAAATTTAATAAAATTCTTGTGTAATTTAATATAAATTTAATAAAATTGTTAAAAACTATTTAACAAAGCGCTTTAATTTTTTTTTTTTTGAATTTTTGGTACAGGGTGCTACAAAAAGCTTACAAATTATATTTATAACTAAAAGTATAACAAATATAAACCATTTCACTTACAAAACTGGGAAAAAGAGGCTCAGTTCCTACAAGGAAAATTAATGGTAGTTTTATCGGCCTAAAATATTTTGAAATTTAATACATATTGAATAACTTATTGAGAGTTTAGAGTATCACACTCGATTGAAAAATTCAGAGAATTTTTAATTCGGAAATTTTTGATAAAACATATTAGAAAATTACCACTAAAAGAAAGTGCAAGTATGACATTCAGCAACTGGCGGTATTTTGCTCCAGTTGTGGTAAAATTTCTCCAGAGTCTTGCACAATTTCGTTATTGGAAATAAAACTGGCCGAGATGGCAAGAAGGTGGTCGAAAATGGTCAATACTTATGAGGACTACATTTTAGGCGACGAAAAAATTAAAGAAGAAGAAAATTTGCAAGATGAGGTTTCTATAAAATACGAAGAGGTGGTCCAAGAGTATCAGGCGGTACAGGCTAGGCTCTTGGAGATGGTAAAGACTAAAACTCCAGGACAGAAAGAAACAGTCGCTCGTCAATCAGGATTGAAATTACCCCCAATCGAAATACAGTGTTTTGAGGGAGGTTTCAACAAATGGCCAGCATTTAGGGATATGTTTATGGCAGCTTTTGGAAAAGACCCATCTCTAGCCCCAGCTAATAAATTGTACTATTTACATAGCAAAACGAGGGGGAGGCCTACCAAATCATAAAAGATTATGATTGGGTAGATTCGAATTTTGAGTTAACTTGGCAAGCTTTGAAAAATCGTTACGAAAACAAACGTATTTTAATAAATAATCAAATTGAGAAGATTTATGCTATTCGGACACCTCCAACTGAAACTTTTAAGCTTTTAAGGCTTCTTCAAAATTTTGTAAACTATGGTCTGTCGATTATTAGATCATTTCATGTAGAAGTTGCAATTTATTACCCCTTTCTTATGCATATTTGCACTTCAAAGCTTCCTAAAGAAACTTCGCGAGCTTGGGAAGATTCTTTGAGTAATAACAAGGAGCTGCCCACTTGGCAAAATTTGAACAATTTTCTCACTGAGAAAGCCAACCGGCAAAGTTAATCCAAACTCTAAACCCCAAGTTTTTCACTCTAATACTGAAACCCAGCAGACCAAGTTCAGTTGTAAAAAATCACCCATTAAAATATTGAAAATATTTTAAATCTTTGTTAGTCAATGATAGAATAAAATTTGTTTATGCTAATAAATATTTGCGACCAGCCATTTTAAATCGAATTGCCCAAGTTCACGCAATTGCTCCCGCTGTAACCAAAGGCATCACACTATGCTACATTAAGAAAGTGATGAGATTACAAACAAAAGTCCATCTCCCAAAACAGTGCCACAACGTCAAGATGACGGAAGGCCTTCGGTTTTCAACACTCAAGACAAGAGAAACTCGTCAAATTTTCAATCGGAAAGAGCTTCCACTTCAAAGAGAAATCAGATAGATTCCGTTCAAGTTAATTTATCACAGCATAACGGAACTACTATTTCGCTCACAGCTTTGGTTCACGTAGAACATTTGGGTGAAAAATTTACAGTTCGAGCGATGATAGATACAGGCTCAACTAGAAGTTTTTTTTTAAAACGTATCCAACAAAATTTTTCGATACCGCTAGAAAGCCATCGCAGCGAAATATCAGGCTTTGGTGAAACGATTGTAGGAAATTCTAAAGGAAGGTGTTATAAATAAAAATGTTTTAAAGTATTTTAAAATAAAAATTAGAGCGATTGTTGTGCCAACATTAGCACATTTTTTGCCTATTCCAATTCAAAATATACTTTTATAAACCAGCACCAATTGAGATGATAATTGGTAGCGACTATTTGCCTCTTATAAATTTAAAGGGCGTGAAATTGAAGGTTGGAGATTGCCTTGAAGCGAGAGAGTCACACTTTGGATGGTATTTGTTAGGGCCAGAACCAGTCACTAAAATCCACTCATTTCATATTTTCGTTTCGTCATCAAGCGATCAGGCCTTACAAGAACAATTAAAAAAATTTTGGAAAATAGAAGAGGCTGAAAAACGCTATTGTGAATCCGACAGCGACATATTTTGCGAAACCACAAAGCGAAGATTGGATGGCCGTTACGTGGTTCGGTTGCCTTTTTAAAGAACAGTTTCCAAATGAAATTTTTTTGGGTCCCTCTCGAAATATGGCACAGTACCATCAAATGGAGAAAACTCTAGATAAAACACCCGATTTTAAAGCTCAGTACACAGAAGTTCTCCAAGAAAACATAGATTTGGATCACATGGAACAGGTCGTACATTACGAGCCCCAAGCCGAAAAACATTCATCGTTTTTTCTCCCTCATCATGCAGTTATCAAACGCGAAAGTAAAAGCACCAAAGTTCGAGTGGTATTTAACGCGTCAAAAAAGACCGGAAGTGGGTTCTCACTAAATGATGTACTATATCAAAGCCCAACGCTTCAAACAGATTTGATGCAGCTCGTACTACAATGGCGAAACTACAAGTACGTTTTCACAGGAGATATATAAAAGATGTATAGACAAATTTTGGTGCATGAAACAGATCGCACTTACCAACAAATTTTGTTCCGCAACGAACCTAACGGATATGTGAATTCTTTTAAACTCAAAACAGTAACGTTTGGTGTAAATTAAGCCTCCTTCTTGGCAATTAGAACTCTACTTGAGCTAAGCAATGATTGCAAAAATTTGTACCCCAAAGCATCCGCTATTTTGAAAAATGAAGTTTATGTTGATGATATTTTGTCTGGTGGACACACCCTTGATGAAGCCAAGCTCAAACAAAGTGAGCTCACAATTGCTCTTAAATCTGCGGGATTTCCCTTAAAAAAGATGACAGCAAATGATAAAATTTTACTTGAAAATTTGCCCCGGGAGGATCTTCTAGATGAAGATTTTTTAAAATTTGATGATTCCAGTACTATAAAAACTTTAGGAATCCGATGGAATGCGTTGTCAGATTCCTCCACTACAAAAAGAAGAATTTTGTCAGTGATAGCAAGGTTATTTGACCCTCTAGGTTGGTTAGGCCCGATTGTGATAATTGCAAAAACTTTGATGCAAGAATTGTGGGAAGAAAAATCCGATTGGGATGAAGGAGTGCCTCAGCTTATACTTATGAAATGGAATTAATTTCTGCAAAATGTACCATTTATTTCAAGTATAAAAATCCCTACATGGGTAGATTTCTCGCCAAAGTATCGTATACAGATACAAGGGTTTTGCGATGCCTCAGAAAAGGCATATTGTGGCGCTGTATTCATTAGAACAGAAACCACTGAAGGTCACATCAAGAGCCATTTGCTAGTGCCAAAAACAAAAGTAGCTCCCATTAAGCGAACTAATATTCCGAAGCTCGAATTGTGTGGAGCTTTATTGCTTGCTAAGCTAGTCAGATGTTTAGTGATGAACTTACGGTTCACCTACGAATTGTTTTTGTGGACAGATTCGTCTAAAGTATTGGGGTGGTTACAGAAACCTCCAAGTACATTGAAAACGTTTGTCGCAAATCATGTGACACAAATTGTAAGCATCGCCAGCACAACACTGGAGACTCGTTAAAACTGAAGAAAATCCTGCAGATCTAGGAACGCGGGGCTGCTGCCCACGGGAACTGGCAGACAATGAACTATGGTGGCAGGGGCCCACCTGGCTAAAACTTTCAATATCAAGTTGGCCAATTCCACGTACCTTTGGTCCAATAGATCTGGAGACCAAAAGGTCCGTAAACTTTCACCTTGAGGTAAAAGGTACATTTATACTAGAAGAGTTTTCATCATATGAACGAGCCTTACGAGTCCTATGTTATCGACTCCGATTTATAAACCGCATGCTTAAAAAACCCTTTTCTGCCAAAAAGTTTATCACGGCTGATGAAATTAGCTTAATGAAGAATCGACTAATATCTATCGCTCAAAAAACATATTTCTTTCGGGAGTACGAATGCCTAAATGAAATGAAACCGCTGAGCCGCAAAAGCAGATTCCTTACATTGACTCCTTTTATTGACAAAAACGACATCATAGGGGTTGGTGGCCGCCTTAGTAATTCAGATTTAAGCTACGAAGAACGCCATCCAGTTATTTTACCAGAGGGGTCTCAGCTCGCAAAACTTCTCGTGAATATCACTCATCGCGTTCTGCTCCACTCTGAGCACCACATAATGCTACGAGCGATTCGACAAGGATTCTATATACCAAGAATAAGAAATCTCATACGAAAATGTATCCGTGAATGCAAGGCGTGTACGATTTATAAACAAAAGTTCCAGCACCAGATCATGGCCGCACTCCCCCCAGAACGAGTGAACTTTTCCCTACCATTTACTTACATGGGAGTCGATTTTGCTGAGCCTTTCAACATAAAATCCTGCACACTGAGAAACGCCAAGAACCTAAAGTGCTATGCTGCTGTGTTTGTATGTTTTTCCACTCGATCCGTTCACTCAGAAACTTGTTCCGACCTCTCCACCGACGCCTTTTTAGCCTGCTTCTACCGATTCATTGGGCGTAGAGGACTCGCTAAGACTATGTTTTCCGACAACAGGCGAAATTTTCTCGGCGCAAGTTATGCGCTACTCAAAAGCCATAATGATCATCGGAAATAGAGACTGGGTATGTACAGTGTATTTAATTATATTAAGTGCGGTTGCGAATAATTAAACTAAATAAATCAGTCATTAAAAAGAAAAAATCAATGAAGAAACCAAAATTTTACCCTTACACACAATCTTGTTAAAAGTCCCAAAATCAAGAGGAAAAGTACCCCTGGTACCAACACTGGTAAATATAAGACAAACAAACGGTTTTTTTTTTCTTCTCTTCCAACATCACACGGACAACTACCAATAATTACTATAGTCATCATATATGTTCTAAAGAAATAGATGTTTTAATTCCACCCGTTTCCCCTCTTTGTTGGCAAAAAATTAAATTGTGTTAACTTCACGGACTTGAAGAAATATAGCTACAGGTTGGATAGCAGAAGAAAAAAAATTTTTTTTTTTTTTCAATATCTTTATTTATTACAACTAAGCTTTATGTTTGCTTATCTAGTAACTTATATTTACACAGTTAAATCACGTTTGGTAAGTAAATAACCCAATGGTTATTCCTAAAGGGCATCTAGACATTATTCATCAATCGCAGATCAGATGGTAATGTTCTTCTTAATCTTCTGTTTGCTATTGGATTACGCAGTATTTCCTGTAGTTCTTCATTGCAGTGTTGTTGTAATCTCACTTCATGTTTAGTTGCTATTTTTTTAATTTCATCTACTATGGTTGGTATTCGCAAGTCTCTGTGAAGGTCAACAAGTGATACATCTTAGCACTTTGTTCTGGAAGGTTTGTATTTGTTTTAGGTTTGTTTTTTTAGTGCATCCCCAAAGCTGAATTCCATACGTCCACTTAGGCTTAAGGATTTGCTGGTACAGTAAAAGTTTATTTTTCATTGATATATCAGATGCCGAGCTAAAAAGCCAGTACATCTTTTTGAATTTTTTATTAAGCTCTGAGGTTTTCTTCTTTACGTGCTCTTTCCACTTAAGTTTGGCATCAAGTGTAAAACCCAAGTATTTTGCCGTATTAGCGTATGGCACAATAGTGTTATTTATATAAATCGGTAAATGTTCTATTTTCTTATATGTAAAATTAACGTGTGTTGATTTGGATTCATTAAGAAGAACTCTCCATTTTTTGGTCCATTGAAGGATTTTGTTGGTTGCATTTTGAAGCTTTTTTGTAGCTTCATTTATGTTTTTATCAGTTACAAGAATAGCTGTATCATCAGCAAAGGTTGCAATTTTTGCTTCAGGTGGAGTTGGCAAGTCTCTAGTGTACAGTATATAAAGTATGGGCCCCAGTACGCTTCCCTGTGGAACACCAGCATGAATTTTCGTCAATTTGGAGTACTCTCCTTCATGTTTCACTCTAAAATATCTTCCAGAAATATAACATTTGAGCATGTCACTAAACTGGTTCGGCAAATCTCTTTGTAGCTTAAAGGTAAGACCTTCATGCCAAACTTTATCAAAGGCCTGCGCTACATCTAAAAAGACACCGGAGCATATTTCTTTGCAGTTTAAAGTATTTTCTATTGTGTTGGTAACTCTGTGAACTTGTTCAATTGTTGAATGTTTACGACGAAAACCAAATTGGTGTTTGGGAATTAAACATCTTTCTTCAAGTATTGGTTGTAATCTTTTTAATAATATTTTTTCGAACACTTTCGCCATTGTTGGGAGGAGCGATATCGGTCTGTACGATGTTTTGTCATGAAGCTGTTTGCCAGGCTTAGGTATCATAATAACTTCTGCAACTTTCCATTGGCTAGGTACATATTTTAAACGAATCGAAGCATTTATTATATATAAAAATAGTCGCATGCCACTTTCCGGGAGCTCTTTTAACACTTTGCCGGTGATAAGATCATACCCTGGTGCTTTATTGGGTTTAATCTCCAGTTTTACCAAGTTGTTTAGCTCACGAAGGGTTACTTCAGAAATTTCTTTAGAATCAGCTGTATAAAAAATTTCAATATTTTCATCTGATGTTAGTCTATGCAGCGGTTGAAAGGTATCTTCAAGGTTTTTAGCTAAGAGGTCAGCTTTGTCTTGGGGACTTTTTGCCCATGTACCATCACATTTTTTTATAGGTGGAATAATCTTGGGTGTATTTTGAAACTGTTTTGTTATCTTCCATAATGAGTAATCGGTATCTTTTGTAGAAGATAAACTTTTTAGCTGTTCTGTCATGTTGTTATTTTTAATAGTGGAAAGCATTTTTTTTAATCTATTAGAAAGATTGTTGAGAATATTTTTGTTTTCTGGACTTCTTTGTTGTTGCCAGGTTTTTCTTGCTTTACGTTTTTCAGAAAGTAGATTTCTAATTTCTTCAGGATATTTAGGTAAGCTCTTTCTTTGTATATTTGGGCTGCTGTTCCAGGCTGATGCCTGTATGACTTCTATCAAATTGTCTAATTCAGATTCTACTTCATAAGGTGACTTAAGAGACACATTTAGTTTTATATTTGTATTTATATTAGAGCGAAATTTGTGCCAGTTGGTTTTGTTGTTTACCAGACATGGTGGTTGTGGAAAATCACTTACAGTTTCATTTACCAGTAACTTGACTGGCGAGTGATCTGATGACAGATCCTCTGCATTTCCAACTTGTATGTAGTTTTTTGCGATACCTCTCGTTATAAAAAAATCAATGAGGTCAGGGATTTTATTTGGATCTGCTGGCCAGTAAGTTGGCTTGCATCCAGAGTGAAAAAAACAATTCATTATCTTACCAGCATGATATAACTCCTTTCCTTTAGTTGTTGCAAGTCGTGAACCCCAATATAAATTTTTTGCATTAAAATCGCCTCCTAAGATAAAACAGGGGCCTAATGTTTTGAAAAGGTCAACATATTCAGGTGATTTTAGGTTATATTTTGGAGGGCAATATATTGCTGCTATGTTAAATTGTTTATTTTTTATTTCTATCTTAACTGCGATGACTTGCATATTTTGTTCTTCTATTTTTTCTGTTACATAATGTTTAATGCTTTCTTTTATAAATATTGATGCACCTGCTTTTGCTTTATTTAGTGGATGTATTGCATTGTAACATTTATATCCTTTAATTTGAATATACGTTTGTTTCGTGTTATGGCTTTCAGATATAAGACATATATCAACTTTTTGTTCATTTAAGAACAAACTAAGCTCAAGTTGGTGGTTTTGTAAACCATTGGCATTCCACGTAACAATACTTAGATTTTTAGGCATTGTTCTTTTTTAGTTGTGATGTTGTAGTCTAGACTCAAGTGTCTTTAGACTATTGAATAACATTTCATTAATACGACTCTGTTCTTCAAGCCTTTGATTAACCTTGTTGAGAGTTTGGGATATTTCTTGTATAGTTTGCTTATTATCATAAGTTCTATTATTTCCTTCATTAGCTACTTGCGCATAGGTTAACTTTTCATTTTGTTTGGAGCTTATTTGCCTAAGCCTCACATTATTTTCTTTTTGCTGTATTGGATTTGTTTGCGTTTTTTGATTTTTTATTGATTGTTTTCTAATTTTTTGCAACTCTTTTGCAAAAAAAATTGATCATCAATTGGGTGCCCAGTCAAGGTTTTCGTTGCGGGGAAACGGTGAATTTGGAAATTTAATAAAATTCTTGTGTAATTTAATATAAATTTAATAAAATTGTTAAAAACTATTTAACAAAGCGCTTTAATTTTTTTTTTTTTGAATTTTTGGTACAGGGTGCTACAAAAAGCTTACAAATTATATTTATAACTAAAAGTATAACAAATATAAACCATTTCACTTACAAAACTGGGAAAAAGAGGCTCAGTTCCTACAAGGAAAATTAATGGTAGTTTTATCGGCCTAAAATATTTTGAAATTTAATACATATTGAATAACTTATTGAGAGTTTAGAGTATCACACTCGATTGAAAAATTCAGAGAATTTTTAATTCGGAAATTTTTGATAAAACATATTAGAAAATTACCACTAAAAGAAAGTGCAAGTATGACATTCAGCAACTGGCGGTATTTTGCTCCAGTTGTGGTAAAATTTCTCCAGAGTCTTGCACAATTTCGTTATTGGAAATAAAACTGGCCGAGATGGCAAGAAGGTGGTCGAAAATGGTCAATACTTATGAGGACTACATTTTAGGCGACGAAAAAATTAAAGAAGAAGAAAATTTGCAAGATGAGGTTTCTATAAAATACGAAGAGGTGGTCCAAGAGTATCAGGCGGTACAGGCTAGGCTCTTGGAGATGGTAAAGACTAAAACTCCAGGACAGAAAGAAACAGTCGCTCGTCAATCAGGATTGAAATTACCCCCAATCGAAATACAGTGTTTTGAGGGAGGTTTCAACAAATGGCCAGCATTTAGGGATATGTTTATGGCAGCTTTTGGAAAAGACCCATCTCTAGCCCCAGCTAATAAATTGTACTATTTACATAGCAAAACGAGGGGGAGGCCTACCAAATCATAAAAGATTATGATTGGGTAGATTCGAATTTTGAGTTAACTTGGCAAGCTTTGAAAAATCGTTACGAAAACAAACGTATTTTAATAAATAATCAAATTGAGAAGATTTATGCTATTCGGACACCTCCAACTGAAACTTTTAAGCTTTTAAGGCTTCTTCAAAATTTTGTAAACTATGGTCTGTCGATTATTAGATCATTTCATGTAGAAGTTGCAATTTATTACCCCTTTCTTATGCATATTTGCACTTCAAAGCTTCCTAAAGAAACTTCGCGAGCTTGGGAAGATTCTTTGAGTAATAACAAGGAGCTGCCCACTTGGCAAAATTTGAACAATTTTCTCACTGAGAAAGCCAACCGGCAAAGTTAATCCAAACTCTAAACCCCAAGTTTTTCACTCTAATACTGAAACCCAGCAGACCAAGTTCAGTTGTAAAAAATCACCCATTAAAATATTGAAAATATTTTAAATCTTTGTTAGTCAATGATAGAATAAAATTTGTTTATGCTAATAAATATTTGCGACCAGCCATTTTAAATCGAATTGCCCAAGTTCACGCAATTGCTCCCGCTGTAACCAAAGGCATCACACTATGCTACATTAAGAAAGTGATGAGATTACAAACAAAAGTCCATCTCCCAAAACAGTGCCACAACGTCAAGATGACGGAAGGCCTTCGGTTTTCAACACTCAAGACAAGAGAAACTCGTCAAATTTTCAATCGGAAAGAGCTTCCACTTCAAAGAGAAATCAGATAGATTCCGTTCAAGTTAATTTATCACAGCATAACGGAACTACTATTTCGCTCACAGCTTTGGTTCACGTAGAACATTTGGGTGAAAAATTTACAGTTCGAGCGATGATAGATACAGGCTCAACTAGAAGTTTTTTTTTAAAACGTATCCAACAAAATTTTTCGATACCGCTAGAAAGCCATCGCAGCGAAATATCAGGCTTTGGTGAAACGATTGTAGGAAATTCTAAAGGAAGGTGTTATAAATAAAAATGTTTTAAAGTATTTTAAAATAAAAATTAGAGCGATTGTTGTGCCAACATTAGCACATTTTTTGCCTATTCCAATTCAAAATATACTTTTATAAACCAGCACCAATTGAGATGATAATTGGTAGCGACTATTTGCCTCTTATGAATTTAAAGGGCGTGAAATTGAAGGTTGGAGATTGCCTTGAAGCGAGAGAGTCACACTTTGGATGGTATTTGTTAGGGCCAGAACCAGTCACTAAAATCCACTCATTTCATATTTTCGTTTCGTCATCAAGCGATCAGGCCTTACAAGAACAATTAAAAAAATTTTGGAAAATAGAAGAGGCTGAAAAACGCTATTGTGAATCCGACAGCGACATATTTTGCGAAACCACAAAGCGAAGATTGGATGGCCGTTACGTGGTTCGGTTGCCTTTTTAAAGAACAGTTTCCAAATGAAATTTTTTTGGGTCCCTCTCGAAATATGGCACAGTACCATCAAATGGAGAAAACTCTAGATAAAACACCCGATTTTAAAGCTCAGTACACAGAAGTTCTCCAAGAAAACATAGATTTGGATCACATGGAACAGGTCGTACATTACGAGCCCCAAGCCGAAAAACATTCATCGTTTTTTCTCCCTCATCATGCAGTTATCAAACGCGAAAGTAAAAGCACCAAAGTTCGAGTGGTATTTAACGCGTCAAAAAAGACCGGAAGTGGGTTCTCACTAAATGATGTACTATATCAAAGCCCAACGCTTCAAACAGATTTGATGCAGCTCGTACTACAATGGCGAAACTACAAGTACGTTTTCACAGGAGATATATAAAAGATGTATAGACAAATTTTGGTGCATGAAACAGATCGCACTTACCAACAAATTTTGTTCCGCAACGAACCTAACGGATATGTGAATTCTTTTAAACTCAAAACAGTAACGTTTGGTGTAAATTAAGCCTCCTTCTTGGCAATTAGAACTCTACTTGAGCTAAGCAATGATTGCAAAAATTTGTACCCCAAAGCATCCGCTATTTTGAAAAATGAAGTTTATGTTGATGATATTTTGTCTGGTGGACACACCCTTGATGAAGCCAAGCTCAAACAAAGTGAGCTCACAATTGCTCTTAAATCTGCGGGATTTCCCTTAAAAAAGATGACAGCAAATGATAAAATTTTACTTGAAAATTTGCCCCGGGAGGATCTTCTAGATGAAGATTTTTTAAAATTTGATGATTCCAGTACTATAAAAACTTTAGGAATCCGATGGAATGCGTTGTCAGATTCCTCCACTACAAAAAGAAGAATTTTGTCAGTGATAGCAAGGTTATTTGACCCTCTAGGTTGGTTAGGCCCGATTGTGATAATTGCAAAAACTTTGATGCAAGAATTGTGGGAAGAAAAATCCGATTGGGATGAAGGAGTGCCTCAGCTTATACTTATGAAATGGAATTAATTTCTGCAAAATGTACCATTTATTTCAAGTATAAAAATCCCTACATGGGTAGATTTCTCGCCAAAGTATCGTATACAGATACAAGGGTTTTGCGATGCCTCAGAAAAGGCATATTGTGGCGCTGTATTCATTAGAACAGAAACCACTGAAGGTCACATCAAGAGCCATTTGCTAGTGCCAAAAACAAAAGTAGCTCCCATTAAGCGAACTAATATTCCGAAGCTCGAATTGTGTGGAGCTTTATTGCTTGCTAAGCTAGTCAGATGTTTAGTGATGAACTTACGGTTCACCTACGAATTGTTTTTGTGGACAGATTCGTCTAAAGTATTGGGGTGGTTACAGAAACCTCCAAGTACATTGAAAACGTTTGTCGCAAATCATGTGACACAAATTGTAAGCATCGCCAGCACAACACTGGAGACTCGTTAAAACTGAAGAAAATCCTGCAGATCTAGGAACGCGGGGCTGCTGCCCACGGGAACTGGCAGACAATGAACTATGGTGGCAGGGGCCCACCTGGCTAAAACTTTCAATATCAAGTTGGCCAATTCCACGTACCTTTGGTCCAATAGATCTGGAGACCAAAAGGTCCGTAAACTTTCACCTTGAGGTAAAAGGTACATTTATACTAGAAGAGTTTTCATCATATGAACGAGCCTTACGAGTCCTATGTTATCGACTCCGATTTATAAACCGCATGCTTAAAAAACCCTTTTCTGCCAAAAAGTTTATCACGGCTGATGAAATTAGCTTAATGAAGAATCGACTAATATCTATCGCTCAAAAAACATATTTCTTTCGGGAGTACGAATGCCTAAATGAAATGAAACCGCTGAGCCGCAAAAGCAGATTCCTTACATTGACTCCTTTTATTGACAAAAACGACATAATAGGGGTTGGTGGCCGCCTTAGTAATTCAGATTTAAGCTACGAAGAACGCCATCCAGTTATTTTACCAGAGGGGTCTCAGCTCGCAAAACTTCTCGTGAATATCACTCATCGCGTTCTGCTCCACTCTGAGCACCACATAATGCTACGAGCGATTCGACAAGGATTCTATATACCAAGAATAAGAAATCTCATACGAAAATGTATCCGTGAATGCAAGGCGTGTACGATTTATAAACAAAAGTTCCAGCACCAGATCATGGCCGCACTCCCCCCAGAACGAGTGAACTTTTCCCTACCATTTACTTACATGGGAGTCGATTTTGCTGAGCCTTTCAACATAAAATCCTGCACACTGAGAAACGCCAAGAACCTAAAGTGCTATGCTGCTGTGTTTGTATGTTTTTCCACTCGATCCGTTCACTCAGAAACTTGTTCCGACCTCTCCACCGACGCCTTTTTAGCCTGCTTCTACCGATTCATTGGGCGTAGAGGACTCGCTAAGACCATGTTTTCCGACAACAGGCGAAATTTTCTCGGCGCAAGTTATGCGCTACTCAAAAGCCATAATGAATTTGTAAAGTCACTTGTATTCTAACAGTAGAATTTTTATAAGCAAGAAGCTTGAAAATACCCAATAAATTTTGTTAACTATTTTTACAAAGAAATACTTGAGTTTGCTTTCTTTGGAAAATAGCCCCATGCGTAGGAGAAGTGCAGCGCACACACTTTTATGCCGATAGATTTTATAAAAAAATCACTGAATCAAATTTCTATTGATTTACAGCGGCTCTCTTAAGAAACTATTTTTTTTTATTTATGTATTCTAGTTGTTTATTTATTTTGCAGTCAATTTTTAGATTTTGTTTTTAGATGTTTATAAACACTTATAAAAAGCTTTAAATTATCAGCTGGGGTTATAATAACAATAAGATTTTAGGTTGTTAGTTTTTGTGTTGTATATTGCAATTAAATTAAAAGAAAAAAACTGTGGAGCTTAGAAAAACACGTCCGTCTCTATTGAATTGAGAAAACTAAAACATGAATAAATGATATTTCGTCTGGCACTGGCTGGACTAAGTAACTTAGTTTTTAGCTTTTAAGATTTGTAATACTTATTGTTAGTTCACTATTTTTAAATGAAGATTCAATAAATAAATGAATTCGAAAAAAGTCCTTATTGGAAAACTCGAGATTTACGTGACTACAATTAATAGCCGGAATGTATTTTTCCGTTCAAATTTTGTGTGCCTTGTGGCCACTTTACGAATTCGTGACCTATGGAAATTAAGCACGATGTCATTCTTTTTACAGCTATCCATGCTGTTGATTTTGACACACCAAACAATATACCTAACTGCCTAAATGTAATAATATTACTTATGTACCAAATGTACATATAAACGCTATTTTAGCATCAACGCATTTCTTCCCTCCATGGCATAGTTTTGGAAAATATTTACTTAACGAAAAACGATCTGAAATTAAGGGATAATTTCAAATTAAACTACATTTTGATAGTTTTTTGTCGTATTTTTTTAATATCCTTCTTAATTATTAGATATTGCACTATGGCAGGTTTCATTTCATTGTGTGACTTAATATCTATGAAATTGTATTCATCAATAACTTTAATGAAATCTATGCGGTTAGTCGTCTTCGTCAGAACTGGATTCACTACTGCTACTGCTATCGGAACTTTCACACGACATAATATCTTCAATGTCTTCCAGAGTTCTTCCTCCATATTTTCTTCTTCGCAAAAAATATTGATAATCTAAAAAAATATACGTTTTAATCTTAAAAATCGTTTCTTTTTTTACTTTTAAATTTACATCCATTTTAATACTTTTTCAAATACAAAAATATGTTGTTTTATTTTTTTTAATATGAAAAAACTTTATTTTCTTTTGACAGAGAAATAAAGTGATGCCAATGTGTCACAATTAAAAATGCTGACAAGTTTAAAATGCTTAGTAGTTAAGTCGTTTTATTACAAGGAGTTATAGATATAGATATGAAATTTGAAAAAAAACAAACCTTTGAGCTCTATAAACTCTTACACACTTGAGCTCTAAAAGCTATACACTGTCCAACGTTTTTCTAACAATTTTTGTTTATCCCTTTGAAGTCATAAAAATAGGAATTTGTTTGTGAGATGATTTCATCGTTGGAGTTAAATCTTTTTCCGCCGAACCGTTCTTTCAAATTTGGAAGCAATAAAAGGTCATTCGGGGCTAAGTCCGGAGAATAGGGCGGATGAGGGAGCAATTCGTAGACTAATTCGTTGATTTTTGCCATGGAAACGAAGTTGTGACGCGATTGCGTTGTGACGTAGATTGCGAGTAAAATTGAAACCACTGAGCAACAATCTCTCGCTCTTTCAATCTCCGATCGGCCAACACCATATGTAACGAACCCTTCGACCTGGTTCTACATACTCCGGAGCGGGGCTACCTATAAAGCCGGCCGTGCTCAGGATTGCTGGGGTGTGTTCTTCCCCCTTTGGAGGTCGATTCGGGTTCGATAATAAAATATTAAAAGGTAGTAAACAAAATATAGGAAATATAAACATAAAATGGTGAAAAGGGATAGCGAAGGGAAGTTAATGATTGATAGGGTAGCTTTAGCTGTTAGAACTACCCTGGTCTCTACCCTCCCTACCTTGCAGACTATAGGATATAGGGACTATGGGGATTAATACTAAATTCATTAACATAATTATTAATGTGAATCAGGGATTAATTAAAATAATGAATTTAATTAAAAAAAAAAAATACCCTTAATACGTTAAATAAAATTTATATGGCACCATAATGGCATATTTATAAGAGAAATTGAATTTTTATGAAATCTAATATAGGTTGTTCTATGTGAAATCATCCAATCGGCAAAATCAGCACATCTTAGATTTTACTCATATTAATTGGAAATGATCTTTACGGTTTCAAAAACAAAATCCAAAACAAAACGAAAATATATTGTGAAATGTGGAACTTGACTAAAGATTATTTTAAGAAAAATTATTCCAAAAATTATTCTAGTTGTTGTAGTTAATTTATGTTCATCTTTACATTTATTTTTATGGTTACCAGATTAATAAAAATATCCCCGAAGATGTTGGGAATCTGCAACGAAACGTTGAATAAATAATAAAATAAATAACCCTTCATTTACTTTATAAATATACATGACCTTAAAAGCCCACTTTAGATTATTCTAAAAAACACTAATATCCAAGAGGATTTAATTTTTGCACGCTCCACTTCTGGTTAACGCAAAATAAAGCAACTTAAAATTCCTGTTTTTGTGTTCAGTGATTTTAGTTGTTTAAATTTTTCTGTTAGAGATACCTATCCTTTCAAGGTGGGAAAAATGCTCATTTGTACGGGTAATCATTCCCAATTCGTTTCCAGAAATGGTAACATTAACATTTGGAATGGCAATTTGTGCTTCGAGAATCGAAGATGGTTGACAAGGGTATTTCTATAAATAGATGGAAAAATGCTCATTTGTACGGGTAATCATTCACCAACTTAAAAAAAAGGAATTTCGCATAGTCATTTTCCTTAGAATGTGTGATATATAAGCCTGTTCAAAACCATGAGTTGTTTGTGAGTTGGGTGGTTCATAAGTAGGCCGACGATGACCTGGTCGCTCGGGTCGAAAGTCTGCACTCCCTCTAGTGCTGATCCCCACAATATTTTCCATTTAATAAAAAAAAATTGTGTTTACATAATAAAATTTAAAAATATATAAAAAAATTTAAAAATATATAATAAAATTTAAAAATATATAATTAAAACAGATAAATCGAATAATATATACAAAATTTACATACAAAAACATAAGGCACGATGTAATTTACAAACTAATATAAGAAACAACACTCAAATATGTTGTGTAAGAAAAAATATTAGTATGCCAGATACCCAATTCGTTTCCAGAAATGGAAACATTTACTTTTGAAATGGCATTTAATAAAAAAATTAGTGTTTACTATTCGTTAGTAACATTAAATTATGATCTCGAGCCTGATAAAATTTAAAAATATATAACTAAAAAATGTTCGCTTATTGGCTGTATATACAGATGTCTTCAAAGTATATATATATATATATATATATATATATATATATATATATATATATATATATATATATATATATATATATATAGTTATATATATATCTGTTATTGATTATTTCCAAATTGTGCAATATGGTGTCATATAAAATTATATATGGTCTGAATGCAGTAAATGCAGGTTCCAATCCGTAAAAAAACAAGAATTTTGTATTAGAGAAAATATCTCTGTTTATTTACAACAAAATAAAATCACCTTAACAAGGGTTTTTGCACGTAATGGCGCTAGTAGTTAAACAATAACTAACTCTATATAAAAAACGAGTATAGAGAAAGGAGACCCACAATGCCTTAAGGTTAACGGTTTACTCGATAGAATCCGTGTAAATACTGCCACTAAAGTTGTAAATGAGGGGAGTTAAAACAGGGCTCTAAAGAATAATTAACCCTACCAAGGGTAAGGGGTACTAAAGAGGTACCTTAAGTAAAATAACCAAAATAAATGTTTACGTTTAAACATTGCCGGCCACCTTGCAACAATAAGATATGTTGTAACGAAATTCCATTAATAAAATAAACATTTAAGGTTACAAATAATTTTTTTTTTTGATTTAGATTTATTCATTTTTTCAAAAAACACTTAAAATCTACGATGATGACCCAAAGGGGGTCATTGGTCCAAGGGGGACCAGGGTTGACAGAAAGGGTGTCTGGTGATCACTGTGATCGTTGTTCCAAAGGGAACCAGGGTTGATCCGAACGGATCTAT
The DNA here is from genome assembly GCA_949748255.1 of Eustalomyia histrio. NCBI lineage: Eukaryota > Metazoa > Arthropoda > Insecta > Diptera > Anthomyiidae > Eustalomyia > Eustalomyia histrio. The sequence continues at coordinate 156,074,981 of OX456523.1, forward strand.
CCCCTAAAAGGGGGATTGGCCAGTTATGACCCACCCAAACATTGTATATTGGGCCATTGGAAAGCCGGGCGCGAATATATTTTAGCTTTCATGATTTGAGGGCTAACCTCAGGTCCCAAAACCACCCGTCCCGATACATTGAAACGAGGGTCGGCCAGCTGAAAACCTGCAAAATGGTCCTTGCACCTCTCATCTTAGTTACTTTGGCAGTAAAACAAATTTTCTGCGAAGCATTGTAAGACGAACCGACCGTTAAGCGACAGTATTTGCCGCCATCCGTGGAGGACACTGGTAACAGCAGGTTATAAACCAAGGTTTCTCATATGTAGCTAATGCTACAACAGGGGTCCAGTGCCGCACGAACCGGTATCGATTTATTCGGTAACTGAAGATGAGCTACCAGAGTAGGCGAAAATGTTATAATATGTCGTATAGGTAAAGAACAAACCTTGCTTTTTAAGCCAGATTTTACAGGCTGGCTTGGGGCAGTCATCTTCGAAGAAGGTATCGCAGGCAGGGATGTTTTGGAACCAATTTTAGCAGACGGAGGACCATGCGAAATGGAATTATAATCCTCATTGCAGTGGCGATATTTCGCCGAACTCGGACAATTTTTGGCCTCATGAGTATGTGCCAAACAACGAGTAGCAGTAGCGATAAATTATGTCCAAGCGTAGTCTCCGGGCATGACTAGCCTTACGAAATGTACAGCAAGCCCGCAACGGATGTCTACCATTACAAACTCTGCATTGTAGTTTTAAACGACCGTTCTCAATATTAGTCGTCGACATATTCGAGGCCGGGGTAGCAATAATAGCCGACAATGTCTTGGAGGTCAACGGTTTCGTTGTAGCTTCGACCAAAGATGATGTAGCCAGCGTTTGAGTAGCACCACAAGGGGGTGCAACCACAGTAGAAAGTGGTATTATAGGCGCCAATAAAGGTGTATGAGCCGTTATAATGGTGTAAGCAGGTGTAGAAGGAACCAAAGGGGCCTTTGTAGCTGATTCCACATCGTCCATTGATTCCTCATAATCGTAAAACAACGGGTCGTATAATACAGTTTTTAAGGCGTCCATAGTGCTAGAAAAATTGTATATTAATGAAAAAAGAAAAATATTTTTATTTAGATAGTCAGAATGACCAGTTTTGCGATGTGTCGTCTTACAACTCCATTCGCAGTCCGTACATCCACGACTCTAACGCGACCGTCACTGAAAAGCGGATAAAAAAGTAGCTGTCGACAGATCAGATGCTGCCTCTAAATGTGTTGCATTCGTAGAATAACAGACAAATAAACATAGCCTTTGGTTATTTTACAAGCTCGGACTGTAAAACTTTTAATGTGAAATGGACCCGCAAAATCCACGCCAGTTGTAGTAAACGGCCTATCAAGAGCAGTCCCTTTAGGCGGAAGAGCGGCCATAATTTGACTACAAAAATGCTTTTTATCCAGTATACAATGTTTGCAGCGACTAAAACCTGCGACTTAAGTCTGGGAATAGAAATCCTATGAACAAATTCAATCAAAAGCAGCGTAAATCTGACCATACCACCAAAGTGAACTGTCAGCTAGCTCCGAGGGTGAAACACCACGACTACCCAAATCGGCGGGGTTATCTTCGGATCGAACATGATACCAATTATGTCGACCAACATTTTTCTGAATTCGGCAAACCCTATTAGTAACAAATGTGGTCCAAGAACAAAGGTCTTTTTTCAACCAAGAAAGGACTATCGTAGAATCAGTCCAGCAATAAATTTGGTTAAGTTGAATATCAATTTCACTAAGTACCGTTTTTAAATGCTCAGATGCCAAAACAGCACCACAAAGTTCAAGACGCGGTATTAAAATCGATTTTATAGGTGCCACTTTCGTTTTGCAAGACAGCGAATGGGTATGAATTTTGTCGAATATATACTGCCCCCGCGTATGCTTTTTCCGAGGCATCAGAAAAAACATGTAATTCAGAATCAGGGGTATAATGTAGCCATCTCGGAATTCGAATACTATTTACCTCATGATATGACATCACAAATTTCTGCCAACTATTTTCTGTTGAGATCGGAAGCGAATCGTCCCAACCTATATTTTTAAGCCATACACGTTGCATGACCATTTTCGCAACAACCACAACTGGGCTTAGCCAACCAACAGGGTCAAATAATTTTGCAATAGTTGACAAAACTTCCCTTTTTATATGATTCGATTAATGTGTAATAGTATTTACACTAAAATAAAATGAGTCCAATTGAGCATTCCATTGTATACCCAAAGTTTTAGAACTACTAGACTCCACAAAAGTCAAAAGTTTGGCATCTACCAAATGCTCTGGAGGAAAACCTTCTAAAATTGTGCGATCGTTAGAAGTTCATTTTCTAAGCTCAGATTTCGGCGAAGCCAACGCCGATATAAGCTGATCACGAACTATCAGTGCAGACGAAATATCGTGAGTTCCCGTTAAAACGTCGTCAACGTACATGCACCTTCGTAGAATGTGCGATGCAACAGGAAACTCAGACTCAGAATCATCTGCCATTGCAATAATGTGCGAATAGCCAGATAGGAGCACAATTAATACCAAAAGTAACTGTTTGCAACTCATCTCTAACGTTCTCGTTAGAAGAATCTCTAAATAAGATCCGTTGAAACGGAGTATGAGCTGGATCAACTCTAATCTGCCTATACATTTGAGTGATATCACAATTGAAAACAAATTTAAAAAGACACCAACGTAGAATCAAGAGAACCAAATAAGCTTGCAACGTAGGACCAACATAGAGACAATCATTTATAGCCTGTTGCTCTATTTTTGAAAGAACACGTTCGTTCGCTTTCTAGTCGAAAGAAAACTGATTTGGGTTTCACTAACTCTATTTCTATGCGAACGATGACTCGAACGACAAGTCGAATGAAAACGTAACTGTTTTCATACAAAATTTGGTTTCTCTATTTCGAACAGCTCGAACGCAAATGTCAAAATCAGTCACTTGCTATTTTTTTGTCGAGTAAATATATATTTGATATTTTTAAATAATACAAATATTTATAGATTATTAAGAATTTTAAATTTTAGTTAAAAAAAATCAACAATAGACCATCCGAAGACGCTTGTACTTTATATGGAAGAAAGGCCTGATTTTTCCAAAAGGACTCTAGTGTTCATAGCAAACAAATTTTCCGCAGAGGAGGAAAATTTGACCAGAAAACTAAACTCCGTTTCACCCCCTATTACGTTTGGCCAAGAAGCTCATATTTACATTTTTTATTTTACATCTTTTATTTTACAAGAACTTTAGCAGTGACCGCAACGAACAGACAACGGGCAACAGAAAAGCTCTCCAAACAACAATTTCACCTACAACCAATCGATAACAAAAATTTTCACAAATAAACACACTTTCCAAATAAAAATTGATTTGTTTATTGTTATTTTTTATTTCATTTGTCATATACAGCTGATCACTGTTAAACAGGGTTGTTTTTGTCTTTAAGCAGTTTAGTAGTATTTTTGCTACTTCTAAAGAAAATTGTAACAAATGCTCAAAATATATGATCTGGCATCTTTGTGATTTGTAAATGCGTAAGAAACAAAAATTGACACACGCAAGTCAAGTCGATCGAAGGCTTTCGAAATAGAGAAACCCAAATTGATTCGAATTAGAGTGACTTGCTTTCGTTCGACTAGTTTTTCGTTCGAGATCGAGGAACAGGCTATTAGACTCGTCCCATTCGACTACACGTAATTTTGTAGTCTTTCGTTCAGGTTTAACCACTGGATGATGTGGCAAATAACAAGAAAACGTAGTGGCGGCCGAAGAAATTGAAAGAATATTCATATGATCCAATTGTAGATATTCCCTAACCACGTTATCGTATATCTCCTTAATCTCGGGTCTTCGTAAGAAGAGGACTCTGTCCTGAGATATTGTTCTTCGACATTTGACCTAGAAATGCCCAAGTGCAACTGATGAGGAAATTCAGGTTTGAATGGAAGCTTCACAATGTAGCGACAATCAGAACCCCGACGTGTAGTCTTCATATAATTTTCCTCACAAATTTTATCAAAAATGGATAAAATTTTCCTTTTAGATGTTTCTTCAAGTTCCCAAAATCTAAGAAGATTTCTATTGAGACAATCTTCCTCCGAAAATTCAACGCGAGTTAAAAAGAACTAAGCTGGAGGTTGTACAATTGGACCATTAATAATCCAACCAAAAACTGTATTTTGGGCCAATAATAATCCAAAGACATCTATCGGAACTTCCCTTAAACAAATTCTAGGATAAACCTAACCCCCAAGCAAAAGGTCAACAGGTCTACCGTCATAGAAATTGCAGTCTGCCAAAGAAGATTTGGCGAATTTTCCCTTATATTAGAAGGTATTTTAAACGATGGAAGATTCCCAGACACATTAGTCAGAACAACGACTAAGGCCTCCAACGAAAAAGTTGAATCAATAGGTGAACCAACTTTTACCGAACAAAGTTTTTTCGACTCCACATCTGAAACGCCGACCTTCGTAGAAAGCGTCGCAAGTTTCAACCGATTAACCAAACGTTCCAAAATAAAAGAATTTTTGGCGGCGGGATCAATTAATGCACGCTCTGGATATATAATACCCTGGTGAACAATATCAACCACAGCAGTCCCCAAAAAACACATTCCTATTTGGAGCTGTATGAAATACCTGTCTATTCAGAGGAAATGCCGAACTGCTACCAGTAGAAGTGGACTGTATATTAGAATCATATTGTGTGGGGTTGAGAAGACGAGGAGTCGTACCCGAACCGCCAGTTGTAATAGCAGAAGTATTTCCCCTTCTGGAAATATCATCTCAAAGTGAATCACGATGTAATAAAGTGTGGTGACGTTTATTACATTTCGAGCAACTGTAATTGCTTTTACAATTTCTTGCCTCATGTCCCTTTGCAAGGCAATTAACACAGCAGTGGAATTTTTTCACCGTAGCATATCTATCAGCCACTGATAAATTTTTAAAACGACGACATGACCTGAGAAAATGAGTCTGATTCTTATACAAAACACAATACCCATTTCCAGAAGTGCTAGTATTTGTGAGGTGAACCTTAACTTTCCGTTCAGAAGGCTTTTTAGAAAAATCTGAATTCCTAAGATGACGAGCACATCCTAAAGTATCGATCCTTTCCGTTAAAAATCGATCTAAATCCGCCCAATTGGATAAGGCTTTTTTTATCGCTCACGCTCTGTTCCCATAAACTAATCGTAGCCGCAGGTAATCGCCGAATACAAATGAAAACAATCATATGAGAACTTAGTTCTGTAGTAGATTCAGTATCTAAACCAGCCAGAGACGAAAGACAACCGTTAATTCCACGTTGTAGTGATTTTAAACCATCACTTGTTTCCTTATCAAGAGAAGGAAGACCAAAAAGCTTTCCAAGCTGATCGTGAACCAACATGCGCGAATTCTCATATTTATATCCTAATTGTTTCCAAGCGTCATGAAATCCTTTATTAGTATATGGGGCTTTGGAAACAATTTCCCTCGCATCACCACTTGTTTTCTTAATCAAGTAGCTTAATCGTAAAATCGGACTAAGACGGGAACAATTTATGACGATAGCGGTAAAAAGATCTCTAAAGGTAGGCCAAGAAAGATAAGTTCCCTCAAAAATCGGAATAGTCGAAAGCAGATGATTCAAATTATAATGAAAATCATCGACCATTGCATCATCCAGATCATCAGCGGGCTTCTTTGGCTCGAGTGCTCATGCAATTTTTCCCTAATTAATGTGAGACAACCAACATAAGCACGATAAGTGGCCCGATATTTAGCCTCGACCGCGTCCAAATCTTTGGGTTTTGATTTTTCTGCGGTTTGCAAATCGGTGATACAATCTTCATAGGTGACCTTAACTTTTTCCCACATACCTCGCAATTCCTCACTTTCAATTTCCAGATTAAAAACATTGAATATCTCATCCTTAAGGGCATTAAAACTATTATCAAATTTAATAAGCGCATCAGAAGCTCTAATGAAAATATCAAGGGACGATAAAGGCATCTTGTTCTTATCGATTTTCAAAAAAATTATTAACCACAAAATTTCGTAAAAAGGCAAAAAATAATATTAAACTTATTATTTAAATTTACCAAATAATCGCATAAAATGACAAAAAAATAATATCAAAATAATTTTCAATTCAAGTCACACACCCGATATGTCGCGACCAAAACGGACAGTAGGGTACCAATCGATATTGAACAAAAAACCAACAACAACAATGCAATATGTATGTAAGCCTTTGTTATTATTAAAAAATACTGTAACTACGGCTTGTATAAAAAAAATCAATGTTTGTTTGGAATATAACACAATGAAGGATAGAAAAAAAACACTACATATATATAAATATGTAAAAAATATAAATGTGTTTTTTAATATAACTACGATCACTAAATTATCACTTTTTTAAACAACCCGACCGAATTATGTAAAAATTTAATATTTATAAATTTTCTTAACACTTTTACACTGGCAAAATTTAATTAAAAGGGTATTATAATAAAATTACCGAAAATTTTGTAATAATAAAAAAATTAATTTGTCTGTCCGTGTAAACAAACGCACCGGTGAGAAAACAAGTAAATACGAAAATTAATTAACTTTCTAAATATTACTCGCGAAGGGTTGTAACACGATTAAATTTACAATAGAATAATAAGAACAAATGGTATTGAAATTTTTAATACTTTTTTATGCAAATTTAATAAAATATTTTTATTTGCAATTTAATAAAATTATTTTATTTTTAATTTTCTTTATCTTCTTCTATTATTCTCTTCTTTTCCACACTGGCACTTTTCCTTTTCCTTAAAAAAAATTATAAAATAGTACGCACCTTTATTCGATGAAAAAAATTAAAAAATTTTAATAAAAAGGCTGCTGTTGTTGTGTACCACAAAAAAAGATGAGGGCTCTGGAAGTATAAAAATAATTTCCACTTTTGTCCTTTTTACTTGGAATCCGGTTGGAAGGACCAAATGAATGCTGTAAATGCAGGTTCCAATTCGTAAAAAAGAAGAATTTTTAACTTTTTATTTGAGAATATATCTCTGTTTATTTATAACAAAATAAAATCACCTTAACAAGGGTTTTTGCACGTAATGGCGCTAATAGTTAAACAAATAACTACCCAGCAAAAATGAAGCTGCCAAGAAGCAATAAAAGCATCACTACTATGGCAAAGGCATCACTTCTTTTCTGATGGTTTCATCGATGAATTTAACATTAGCGTGTCATAGGATGGAAGTATTTAAATGTAGCTTCTTCCACTACTCTTACTTTACTCAAAGGAAGCAATGATAATACAATGATTAGGTATTCTGATGCATAAGTGTAAAATGTTCATATACTTTGTAGTATTTAAGCTTTGATGAAAATTTAATTCACAAGAATGCAGAAAAATAAGTTTAAAAAGCGAAATTTATGCATTGATATACAAATACTCTTTATTAAAACAAATAAATAATTCTGCATTAGTGAAAAAGCATTTCTGAAACATTTTTCAAAAATATTAATGAATTTTTAGACAAATTTTAAAATATTTTTGGATTATTTAGAAACTGGTTGTACAATTTGGAAACATTTTTAGACAATTTTAAAATATTTTTAAACAATTTTAAATAATTTTTGCACAATTTAAGAAAATTTTTGGGCAATTGGAAATAATTTTTACACAATTTTAAAATTATTTTGATAAATTCTGAAAACTGAAAATGGTGTAGTATTAAATAATAAACATAATGCAAAAATGCACAGATTGCGTCGTCATAAATGTTTAAGGCTGAAAAAATGCAAATGACAGGACAGCTGGTTTCAATTTAAGCTTAAAAAAATCAGTTTTTCTTGATTTTTCAAAACTTTTATAAAACTTGCAAAACTGCATAAATTCTAACCCTCATGAAATTTTAAACTAAAATATAAAAAATGATGATAAAAAGTTCATCAGAACTATTTTTTCAAGTTGAATAAATGCTTTAGATTCAAAAAATATACGATATACTACAACTTATGCTTTAGAAGTAATGAAGAGTGACTTATAAGATATGCATCGGGTTTATATCCAGATCACTGCATTTGAAATATGAACACATGAACTCTTTTGGAAGTGCCTTAGAATAACACCAAAAAATCATAAAAGAATGTCAACTGAAGTTTAGGAAGCAATGAAAGTAGTTATAATCACAGAATGACCACCATTTTTTTTTGCTGGGTAACTCTATATAAAAATAACGAGTATAGAGAAAGGAGACCAACAATGCCTAAAGGTGCCGTTAACGGTTTGATCAATATAATCCGTGTAAATACTGCCACTAAAGTTGTAAATGAGGGGAGTAAAAACAGGGTTATAAAGAATAATTAGCCCTACCAAGGGTAAGGCTTACCAAAGAGGTACTTTAAGTAAAATAACCATAAATAAAGGTTTAAGTTTAAACATGGTTCAATATATAAACATAGATATCTCCCTTATACAGTTATATATAAATATATTTTTTTGAAACAAGGCACATTCATTGCTAAATATGAATTGTTTCAAAAAAAAAAAAAAAAATATATATATATATATATATATATATATATATATACGGTTTGTCAACTAATTCTTTGCAAAATAAAAAAAGTCATAGTTTTCATTTTTGAATTCAAAATTTATTAACAAAAACAAGTTTTCTTTTACTTTTTCTTTCATAATTTAATAAGGGTAAATGTTAACTGTTTGTATTAATACCAAAAATGGTAAATTTCAATATAAAACTAAACAAAAAACAACAAAAACAAAAAACAGCATATATTCACTTGTCAATTAATTCTTTGCAAAATTCATACACAGGTACAAAAGAGACACAAAACTAATTAAGGGTACATCAAATTCGAAAAAATCAAATATCCTTCTTTGGTATGCTTTAATCTATTGCTTTTAATAAGATTTATTATTTGGACACGTGCACATTTAACTAAAATCGTTGTTTTTAACCATGCCTGGAAAACGAATTGACGTAAACTTAATTCAATAAGTTTATTACAATTATTATAAGGGGAGAACGGCAAAGGAATTGGCTGAAATGCTTAATATAAAATTGAGGACCATTTATAACATTATTCGACGTGCGGAAAAAGAAAATCGTCTGTACCTAAACAATTCTGTAGGCAGACCACCAAAGCTCACCAGACGCGATCATTCCAAAATAAAAAAAAACAAAAAGATTGGAGATAATCCGCAAACAACCTTGAGGAAGTTTGCATTGGACAAAAAAAAAAAAAAACGATTGCCATAAGGAAGCGAGCCACGAGACTGTAAGAAAAGTTCTGAAAATGCACAATTACTCATCACATGTAGCCAGAAAAAAGCCATTGCTTTCTGCTATTAACATTGAGAGGCGGCTCAACTTTTCTATTGCTAACGTTAACAACCCTGCAGAGTACTGGAATGACGTTATTTTTTGTGATGAAACAAAAATAATGTTGTACTATCATGATGGACCCATAAAAGTTTAAAGAAAATCAAACAGTGCCTTCCAGCAGAAGAATATAATACCAATTGTTAAGTTTGGCAAGCTTTCTGTAATGGTCAGGGCCGGCGCTTCTATGGAACAGTATGAACAGTTTGACGGGGCGCTTAAATTGGAGGGCGCCAAAACCTAATTAATAAAAATAAATTTAAAAAAAATTTTAAATTTATTACCGAAATATTGCAAAAATATTTTTTTCACTGTGAAAAAAATATGTTAAAAAGGAAAAATATAAAATTTTTTGTCATTGCACAGAATTTGAACACTGTTCATAGTTAATATAGAAACGAAAAATATCGATAACACCCCTTCCGTTTCTTATATAAAAAAAAAACCCTCAAGCACAGCAAATTTGTACTGTTCATAACAAAAATTTCAATTTCTCTATACTATATGTATAGGAAAAATATAAAATTTTTTGTCATGGCACAGTATTTTTATAAAAACAAATAAATGTGTTACTCAATGCAAAACCAAAAAGAGCTGTTACTCTATTTATGAGTAGAGTGCGTAAAAACAAAACCATACCATATCAGTTACACTCATTCTCTCATTTATACCAATAGTAACAGTGCTTGTGAGCTTTTTTTTTGTCTAAATTTTCGACAAAAATTTTAGTCTACCAAAAACTTTCAGTGGAGCAGGTGCAATTTATTGGTGTGTTTTTTTGGTAGTTAAAAACTTGTAAAATAAATAGTTTTTGATTTAACTATAAATATATTTGATATTTATACCTAAATATAATGCCGCCAAAGCGCAAATTTTCTGGTCACGCTTTCAGACAAAAAAAAAGCAAATGTTGTTATCTTCCAAAAAAACAACAAAATGCTCTGCATAAGTTTTTTTTTTGTGTGGAAACGTAAACCAACAACAACAAGCCATAACCAATCAAACCAATATTTCCAATAATATTGAAAGTATCAATGTTATTGATAATACACCACCACAAAATAATCCAGGTTGTGATGAAAACACACCTGTGTTAGGTGTATCTGCGCAGGCTGGGGTTTCATTTTCTGAAACAATTTCAGAAACTATGCCAATTAGTTTAGATATAGATTTAGATGCTCCGGCTGTCTGGCCAGCTTTAAATGATAGACTTTTAACCCTCCTTGTAGAAAAAGGCCCCAAACAAAACAAAGAAATTTGTTATCCGGTTACGTCAGGCTTTTGTCAAATGGCGAAATAATTGTAAGATCGTGGTTAGTATATTCAATTTCAAATGATTCCATTTTTTGTTTTTGCTGTTATTTATGCACAGTTCTCAAATCCCAATTAGTAGTATAGGATTTAACAATTGGAATCATGTAGGTAGGGTTCTTATGGAACATGAAAAGGGGGCCGTTCACGTAGACAGTTTAAAAAAGTGGAAGGAATTTGAATTAAGACTTTCGAAAAATTCCACGATTGATTGCATTCTTCAAAATTCAATGTCTAAAGAAGTTCAACATTGGAGAGATGTGTTGAAACGGCTTATTATTCTTGTAAAATTTCTTTCAGTGCAATCTTTGGCATTCAGGGGTGCGTCAGACAGGTTATATGAGAAAAATAATGGTAATTTTCTCAAATTAGTAGAAGCCATTGCTGAATTTGACAGTGTTCTTTCAGAGCACCTACGACGCATTACCAATAATGAGACGCAAAACAAATATTTGCATAAAATCATTCAGAATGAGCTGATTTCAAATGTTTCTAAAGTTATTCAAAATAAAATCTCTGATATGATAAAAGGAGCAAAATATTTTTCGATAATTGTTGATTGTACTCCAGACCAGAGCCGCAATGAACAATTATCACCTATTGTTAGAGTTCTTCATAGAAATCAAAACAAACATGAAATTAAGGAGCTTTTTATGGGTTTTTTAAAAGCAACAGATACTACGGGTAAGGGCTTAACGAATTTAGTTTTAGACCGACTAACTTCTCTAGGATTTTCAATTAGTGATTGCAGGGGACAAGGCTATGATAATGGCTCAAATATGAAGGGAAAAAACATTGGAATGCAAGCTCAGATTAAACATTTAGAACCCCGAGCATTTTTTGTGCCATGTACATCACATTCAGCAAACCTGGTCCCTCTGGATTCAGTTCAATGTTCACTTCAAGCTGTAAATTTTTTTGATACTGTCCAATGTTTATATGTATTTTTTTCTAGTTCTGTTTCAAGATGGGATATTTTGAAAAAGAATGTGAAAACATTAACTCTGAAGCCACTCTGTACGACAAGGTGGGAAAGCCGTATAGAAGCTTTAAAACCCTTAATGTGTAGTTTAGGTAATATTTATGACGCTTTAGTTGAAATAGGAAATGACAAGAACGGCATAACAAGAAATAACGTGAATAGTTTATGTCTCAAAATTATTCAATTTGTTGATAAGTTATTTGCTATAATATTCTAGATAGAATTAATATATTTAGCAAATATTTACAAAGTCCTGCTATTTGTTTGACGACGGCAGTAAATATGTTAGAGGGCACAAAACAGTTTTTGACAGACTTAAGAAATGACGAAAAATTTCAGGGGTTTATCTTTCAATCTAAAGAAATAGCTTTAAAATTAGATGTTTCACCAAATTTCCCTGATGCTCCAAGACGCCCTAGTCAAAAACCTCAACTTTTTTCGTACGAAGGTAGAGACAAAATCATATCAAATCCTGAACAAAAGTTTAAAGTTGAATTTTATTTTCAAATCCTTGATCAGGCAATTCAATCTGTTAGCGAAAGATTTGACCAAATTTCGGAACACAATTATATTTTAAAATTTTTGCATAATATTTCTGTGGTTTCATTAAATGCTTCTGATCCTTTAAATAATTGTATTTCCCTTAAAAAGCATTTAACTTTCAATTCAAATTCTGATATAGTAGGATTAGATTTATTGGATGAAATTAAAATATTCCAAAGTATAGTTTCAGTAACTTTAAGCCCTATAGAATCATTAAATTTTATATTTTAAAAGAAATTAGACCCGATATAACCAAATCTAGTTGTAGCTATTAGAATTTTATTGACAATACCAGTAGCTTCCGGGGAACGTAGCTTTTCGAAATTAAAAATTATTAAGAATTATTTACGTAGTACAATAGGACAAGAAAGACTAGTAGATTTAGCTAGAATATCTATAGAAAGTGAATTTCTGAGCAACTTGGATTATAGTGACTCGATAGACGACTTTGCTAAAATCAAAGCTCGGAAAATTAAATTTAATTAATTATTTAATATATTTTTTAAAATTTAAAATTGCACGCTTGAATTTTAGTATTTTTTATCTATTCAAATATTTTATTAATTTTTTGTTATTGAAATTCGTAGTGACTTGATAGACGACTTTGCTAAAATCAAAGCTCGGAAAATTAAATTTAATTAATTATTTAATATATTTTTTAAAATTTAAAATTGCACGCTTAAATTTTAGTGCTTTTTATCTATTCAAATATTTTATTAATTTTTTGTTATTGAAATTCGTAGTGACTTGATAGACGACTTTGCTTAAATCAAAGCTCGGAAAATTAAATTTAATTAATTATTTAATATATTTTTTAACATTTAAAATTGCACGCTTGAATTTTAGTGCTTTTTATTATTTCAAATATTTTATTAATTTTTTGTTATTGAAATTCGTACGCTGGATTAGTACGATAGCAATATTTATTTATTTTTTATATTTTTGAGGACTATACCTACGTGGGATACCTCGTTAAAAAAATGAATTGCATATCCTACCTCTTGGGTGATGTGGAAACGGATTATTTACGGCAAATGAATGTTTTTTTTAGGGCGGCATTTTTGAAAACTGCACCAGGTGCAAAAATCGGTAGCGCCGGCGCTGGTAATGGTGTGGGGTTGTATCTTATCAAATGGAGTTGGTGAGCTGCGTATTTTTAATGAAATTATGACGAAGGAGTATTGTTTGGTTATCCTACAAAATGAATTGAAAAGAAGCGCGATTAGTTTTAGGTGTGTTGATCATCAAAACTCACATAAATTAAAGTACAAGCTGTATCATGACAATGACCCCAAAAACAAATCGTTGGTTTGTAGGACCTGGCTGCTGTATAATTGCAGCAATTGCTTAAAGTCCTGACCTAAATCCCATCGAAAATTTGTGGGCTTTATTGAAGAAGAAAGTAGCTAAACGGGGTCCCACCAATAAAAACGCTTTATTAAAATAAATTAATGAAGAATGGCAGAAAATTCTAGATAATTATGTCTTAAATGGCCTTTTACAGTCAATGTCGCGACGTCTGAAGGCGGTCTTGGATGCTAGTGGCCACCATACCAAATATTATTACTAATACTACTATAGTTTTTAAGTTTACGTTTTAAATACATTATGTGTTTAAATTTTGCAAAGAATTAATTGACAAGTGAATATACGGCGTTTTTTTGTTTAGTTTTATATTGAAATTTACCATTTTTGGTATTAATACAAACAGTTAACATTTACTTTTATTAAATTATGAAAGAAAACTTGTTTTTGTTAATAAATTTTGAATTCAAAAATGAAAACTATGACCTTTTTTTATTTTGCAAAGAATTATTTGACAAACTGTATATATATATATATATATATATATATATATATATATATATGTGCACAGCGCATGTTGCGGGGACGGGTTTTCGTTCCACAAGTTACTATGAAGACATTTTGGTACTTTGGGGACCGTCCTCAAACTTTAAATTATTCTACTGTTTACACTGAAGACATTTTACTATATACGGCGCATATTATAGGGACTTTTTTGGCTGTATATACAGATGTCTTCAAAGTATGCGAAATGAATATATATATATATATATATATATATATATATATATGCATTGCCCATACTTTGAAGACATCTGTATATACAGCCAAAAATGTCCCTATAAAATGCGCTGTGTCCAGTAAAATGTCTTCAGAGTAAACACTAGAATAACAAAAAGTTTAAGGACAGTCCCCAAAGTAACAAAATGTCTTCATAGTAACTTGTGGAACGAAAACCTGTCCTCGCAACATGTGCTGTGCACATATATATATATATGCATTGCCCATACTTTGAAGACATCTGTATATACAGCCAAAAAAGTCCCTATAAAATGCGCTGTGTCCAGTAAAATGTCTTCAGAGTAAACACTAGAATAACGAAAAGTTTAAGGACAGTCCCCAAAGTAACAAAATGTCTTCATAGTAACTTGCGGAACGAAAACCCGTCCCCGCAATATGTGCTGTGCACATATATATATATATATATTCATTGCCCATACTTTGAAGACATCTGTATATACAGCCAAAAAAGTCCCTATAATATGCGCTGTATCCAGTAAAATGTCTTCAGTGTAAACAGTAGAATAACGAAAAGTTTAAGGACAGTCCCCAAAGTAACAAAATGTCTTCATAGTAACGTGTGGAACGAAAACCCGTCCCCGCAACATGTGCTGTGCACATATATATATATGTATTCATTTTGCATACTTTGAAGACATCTGTATATACAGCCAAAAAAGTCCCTATAATATGCTCTGTATCCAGTAAAATGTCTTCAGTGTAAACAGTAGAATAATGAAAAGTTTGTGGACAGTCCCCAAAGTAACAAAGTGTCTTCATAGTAACTTGTGGAACGAAATCCCGTCCCCGCAACATGCGCTATGCATATATATATATATATATATATATATATATATATATATATATATATATATATATATATATATATATATGTGCACAGCACATATTTCGGGGACGGGTTTTCGTTCCACAAGTTACTATGAAGACATTTTGTTACTTTGGGGACTGTCCTTAAACTTTTCATTATTCTAGTGTTTACTCTGAAGACATTTTACTGGACACAGCGCATTTTATAGGGACTTTTTTGGCTGTATATACAGATGTCTTCAAAGTATGGGCAATGCATATATATATATATATATATATATATATATATATGCACGGCGCATGTTGCGGGGACGGTTTTTCGTTCCATAAGTTCCTATGGAAACATTTTGTGACTTTGGGGACTGTCCTTAAACTTTTCGTTATTCTACTGAATACACTCAAGACATTTTATTTGATACAGCGCAATTGAACAACTGTAACACTGAATAATGACGTTACAAAATAATGACGTTTACCAACACTAAACGTTGCCAAACTTGCTTTTCCTTCTTCCTTAATCGTTCATCGTGCAATGCGCACGCAGATTGCCAAAATACTTAAATAAAACTCGGTTATCACAATACCAATATTTTTTTTTTTATTTTTAAATTTAGTCTGACACAATCAAAGAGTGCAGTGATAATATCAAAGTTATTATGGATAATCAAGAACCATCAACATCGTCTTCGGTGTCTTCGCAAATGGAAGCAACAACATCAACAAGTTTTTACTCTAGATTGACTAACATTAATCATTAAGATATTGTTGTTTTTGCTTTATTAAGTGATTTAAATGATCTTAGTTTGCCTAAAAAATGTGACATTTTAAAATATTATTTTTTTTAAGTAATCGTGCTTAATTTGAAAACAAAATGTTCTCGTATAAAACTTTTACTCCTCACGTAACAGATAAATTGATCCAAATTTGGTGTAAATTAAATATTGAGATCATTAATAGAAATAGTGTTTTAAACTCGTTTGCTTGATAAATACCAGAAACATGTACAACATAGAAACAAAAGAGATGAATTTAAAGCATTTGTTGATTCAATAAATGAATTATTTTATATTGGCAAATGTAATTGCAAATTAAAAACAACAGAATGCTCGTGTGGATTGATTCCAGAACATCTAAAAGAATTTATGATGGACCAGCATAATGATAAAAAATTCACAATACCTGAATATACGGAAGATGTTGAAGAAGTAGCTACAACAATACCAACACTTACAACTGGTACCGATGATACAAGTTACGAATAACCTGAATTACACATGGATGAAGATGAAAATGAAGCAACAACAGAAGTTCCAGAAGCAACTGTTCAAATGAGACGAGGTCATTATACTCAAAGATACGACGCCTTAAATTTTGCTATGATGTGTGATAGATTCGGTGTGTCAGATAGAGTCGCTTCATGTTTAGCAACAGCTTTGTTCATGTTAATCTTGTTATTATGGATAAATCAAAAGTGGCTAGAGAAAAAGTTAAATCTAGAGATGCAGTCCTTCGTACACGACATACAAATTCTTCCATAACTGCATTCTCTTTCGATGGTAGAAAAGATGACTCATTAACTACAGAGAAAATTAATGACAAATTTCATACCACTATTGTAAAAGAACCGCATTTAGTTGTTCTGAAAGAGCCCTATAATGAGCTACTTGGATATGTAAATTTGGGTAGTCAAGAAGATGCGAAAGCCAAACACAGAAAACTGAATGAATTTTTCAACAATAAAACATTAACAGTTGATCATTAATTGGCATATGCAGTGATGGTGAGCCAGCAAATACTGGAACAGAAAATGGTGTTTTACGATTATTTGAAAAACAGTTAAATAAACCAATTCACTGGTTTATATGTCTGCTTCATTTCAATGAACTGCCATTTCGTCATTTATATGAAGCATTGCACAAAACAGTCACCAGTGGACCACGAGCAGCAAGTGGAAAGTTATTCAAAGCTATTCAAGAATGTGAGAAATTGCAGGTATGTAACACTTTATTTTATTCTATATCATCATTTATTAACATTACTTATTGTCATTATTTTACTTTTTCGATTGGAATAAAGTTAAAATAAAATAATTGCATTTTAATTGATCTAAACATTTCATTTTTCTGGTAGTAGCTGATTTTGATCCAATACCACTGGAGATTATGCCTGCAATTATGGATTATGAACATGAGCTCGAACTATCAACAGATGTTAAATATTTATATCAAATAGCTAAAGCAATTTGGAATGGTATTGTTCCAATTGATTTAGCTAACATTAAACCAGGACCAATTGCCCATTCTCGTTGGATAACCAAAGCAAGTACAGGTTGGTTGAAAAGTTCCTGTGCTCACCAAGAGATGGCACTGCTAGCTCCAAACTTTTTTTTTCTCAAGTTGGTATAACTGTCCTAAGAACACATGCAAAGTTGCAAGTCATATTCTGTCAATTCTTTCTTTGTTTACAAGCCATTTGAAGTTGATGTGTCATTGATTTTTTTTAATATGGAAAAAAATGAATATCGTGCAGTCATTAGATTCTTTGTTTTGAAGGGTTTAAAAGCAAAGGAAATTTATGAACAATTGTTAGAAGTGTATAAGGAGTCCTCACCTTCGAAACGCACCGTTGAATTTTGGGCTGGTGAATTTAACGTGGTCGTACCAGCCTTGAAGACGATCCACGCGAAGGACGACCAAAAACTGCAACCACAGCAGAAATCATTGAGTAGGTACATAATATGGTAAGTGAAGATCCAAGTTTGACTAAGCGTGAAATTTCTAACGCCATAGGCATCTCAGACGAATGAGTACTCCATATTGTACATGAAGAATTACGTATGAAAAAACTGTTTGGAAAGTTAGTGCCGCACACATTAACAATTCAACAAAAACTGGATTAAAAACAAATTTCTCAGCGTAATTTGGAGCGTTTTAAGCCAAATAAAACCGACTTCTTGCATCGTTTTATAACTATGGATGAGACTTGGATCTACCACCATGATCCTAAATTAAAACAAGAACGTTTACAGTCGACTGAAGCTGGCTGTTCAGCTCCAAAGCAGCTGAAGTCACAACGATTAGCAAAGAAGATTATGGCATCAGTTTTTGGGGTGCAAAAGGAATTTTGTTGATTGATTACGTTCAGAAAGGTAAAACAATCAACTCTGAATATTATTGCAGCATTTGGATCAGCTGGATGAAAAAACTCTATTGTGTACGGCAGTGCACTTTTATTAAAATTTATACGTTGGACACGATACTTACAACCAAACTTTCGTTATATTGTAGATGGTGTAATTAAAAAAAACAACTCATATTACGCACATCCAGAAAATATCTTATTAATATTGTTATTTGATGATCGAAAAGCAATGCGGGATAGAGCTATCAAAAAGATTTTACACTATCGAGAAAAATTGTACGATCCAAGTAATCTCAGAGTTTACAAAAAATATATCTTAAATTTCGATGCTACCGATTATGTCAGTATGGTTGATATGAGTAACGACGATATATTATTTGAACCAGCATTTACTCGACAGATCCCATATGATCACTTGATAGAATACTTAGATTTCGATGAACCACCACTGGCTGATCCACAAATTCCAATGCACATACAAGGAACAGAAAGACATGTACAATTATTAACGAGTGTTTCAAAACGAGTTTCAGAAAAGAATCGTGAAGGAGTTATGGCAGTGACATTAGAAAGTCGTAAGAAAACTCCTCGAATGGAAAGTAAAAAGGACCTTAAAAAATAATATTACCACTTTAAAACTTTAAATTGTAGGTCGAGAATAATATTTTAAAATAAATTGGATAAAAAATGTAAAAATAGTGTTTTTTGTTGAAACCTTGAAAATGTTGATTTTTTCAGATCGATTTTCCTACAAAAAGGAGTTCGAAAACAAAAAAATTTATCGTAATAAAAGTTTGTTGAAATTATCTGAACTGTCATAAATAAATTCAGAATTTATTAGTTAAAAGTTCATTTTAGGCTATTTTTCGACAAAAAATTCGTAATATCTCTACTAAAAAATATTGGTATCAATACAGATTCAATACAATACAGATATATATATATATATATATATGTGCATAGCGCATGTTGCGGGGACGGGTTTTCGTTCCACAAGTTACTATGAAGACATTTTGTTACTTTGGGGACTGTCCACAAACTTTTCATTATTCTACTGTTTACACTGAAGACATTTTACTGGATACAGCTTATATTACGGGGTCTTTTTTGGCTGTATATACAGATGTCTTCAAAGTATGTGAAATGCATATATATATATATATATATAAATATATATATATATATATATGTGCATAGCGCATGTTGCGGGGACGGGTTTTCGTTCCACAAGTTACTATGAAGACATTTTGTTACTATGGGGACTGTCCTTAAACTTTTCTTTGTTCTACTGTTTACACTGAGGACATTTTACTGGATAGAGCGCATTTTATAGGGACTTTTTTGGCTGTATATACAGATGTCTTCAAAGAATGGGTAATGCATATATATATATATGTGAAATGCATATATATATATATATATATAAATATATATATATATGCATTTCACATACTTTGAAGACATCTGTTTATACAGCCAAAAAAGACCCCGTAATATGAGCTGTATCCAGTAAAATTTCTTCAGTGTAAACAGTAGAATAATGAAAAGTTTGTGGACAGTCCCCAAAGTAACAAAATGTCTTCATAGTAACTTGTGGAACGAAAACCCGACCCCGCAACATGCGCTATGCACATATATATATATATATATATATATATATATATATATATATATATATATGTGCACAGCACAACTTGGGGGGACGGGTTTTCGTTCCACAAGTTACTATGAAGACATTTTGTTACTTTGGGGACTGTCCTGAAACTTTTCATTATTCTAGTGTTTACTCTGAAGACATTTTACTGGACACAGCGCATTTTATAGGGACTTTTTTGGCTGTATATACAGATGTCTTCAAAGTATGGGCAATGCATATATATATATATATATATATATATATATATATATATATATATATATATATATATATATATATATATATATGTGCACAGCTCATATTGCGGGGACGGTTTTTCGTTCCACAAGTTACTATGAAGACATTTTGTTACTTTGGGGACTGTCCTTAAACTTTTCATTATTCTAGTGTTTACTCTGAAGACATTTTACTGGACACAGCGCATTTTATAGGGACTTTTTTGGCTGTATATACAGATGTCTTCAAAGTATGGGCAATGCATATATATATATATATATATATATATATATATATATATATATATATATATATATGTGCACAGCACATATTGCGGGGACGGGTTTTCGTTCCACAAGTTACTATGAAGACATTTTGTTACTTTGGGGACTGTCCTTAAACTTTTCGTTATTCTACTGTTTACACTGAAGACATTTTACTGGACACAGCGCATTTTATAGGGACTTTTTTGGCTGTATATACAGATATCTTCAAAGTATGGGCAATGCATATATATATATATATATATGCACAGCAAATGCTGCGGGGACGGTTTTTCGTTCCACAAGTTACTATGAAGACATTTTGTTACTTTGGGGACTGTCCTTAAACTTTTCATTATTCTACTGTTTACACTGAAGACATTTTACTGGATACAGCTCATATTACGGGGTCTTTTTTGGCTGTATATACAGATGTCTTCAAAGT
Source organism: Eustalomyia histrio (assembly GCA_949748255.1). Lineage (NCBI taxonomy): Eukaryota > Metazoa > Arthropoda > Insecta > Diptera > Anthomyiidae > Eustalomyia > Eustalomyia histrio. Next base: position 156,095,900 of record OX456523.1, read on the forward strand.
ATGAGAAATGCATATATATATATATATATATATATATATATATATGTGCACAGAGCATTTTGCGGGGACGGGTTTTCGTTCCACAAGTTACTATGAAGACATTTTGTTACTTTGGGGACTGTCCTTAAACTTTTCGTTATTCTACTGTTTACACTGAAGACATTTTACTGGATACAGCGCATATTACAGGGACTTTTTTGGCTGTATATACATATATATATATATATATATATATATTCATTTCGCATACTTTGAAGACATCTGTATATACAGCCAAAAAAGTCCCTATAATATGCGCCGTATCCAGTAAAATGTCTTCAATGTAAACAGTAGAATAATTAAAAGTTTGAGGACGGTCCCCAAAGTACCAAAATGTCTTCATAGTAACTTGTGGAACGAAAAACCGTCCCCGCAACATGTGCTGTGCACATATATATATATATATGCATATATATATATATGCATAGCGCATGTTGCGGGGACGGATTTTCATTCCGCAAGTTACTATGAAGACATTTTGTTACTTTGGGGACTGTCCACAAACTTTTCATTATTCTACTGTTTACACTGAAGACATTTTACTGGATACAGCTCATATTACGGGGTCTTTTTTGGCTGTATATACAGATGTCTTCAAAGTATGTGAAATGCATATATATATATATATATATATATATATATATATATATGCACAGCGCATGTTGCGGGGACGGGTTTTCGTTCCACAAGTTACTATGAAGGCATTTTGTTACTTTGGGGACTGTCCTTAAACTTTTCGTTATCCTAGTGTTTACTCTGAATACATTTTACTGGACACAGCGCATTTTATAGGGACTTTTTTGGCTGTATATACAGATGTCTTCAAAGTATGTGAAATGCATATATATATATATATATATATATATATATATATAAGGGAGGGTCGATTTACTAGCGAATTAAAAAAAATGTTAAAGATAATTATGGAACTCTAAATTTTTTTTTAATTTGCGAAAAGTTTAGGATTATTGGTTAGGTAGAGTAATGGGCTATCTAACTATGGAAATAGAAGGCATAGGCTAGGGTGGGTATTGATAATAAAGGGGATAATCAACATCTTTATTCCTCTTAAAAATTTAACTATACCTCGTTCTTCTTTTCACTCTTCATGCCTATAGTTTGTTTGAGGGTAAAGCTGGTATGGTACCGGCGATTTGAGAGAAGGAACAACGACATTGACTGGTTTTCAATGACTTCAGCTTTACGGAAAGAGTACAGAGAAGACTACAGTGACTTTGACATTCTGGACGACATACGGCGACGAAAACAGAAAGCAAATGAAATAAATTGGAAACTTAACTATTAGACAGAGACCTTTGTGAGACAATATTACACAACATGAGCTTTTATGCTTAGACATTTCAAGTGTTTCTCGTCTTCAAAAAGAAGTCAAGAAACATGAGCATTTTTTAAGAAATTTGCACATCGGGGATCTTCGTAGGACTATTAAAGGACGAATAACCGAATTAAATGGACGTGACGAGGACATCGAAATTTTAGAGGACAGAGACTATGACGCTGATGTTTGTGCAGTTCGTAGTGACGTAAAGTGTTGGAACTGTGACAAACTAGGAACTCCTTACATGAACTGTTTGGACATACGACGTGTATTTTTCTACGGATGTGGCACTAAAGACATGTACATACCAACTTGTAACAACTGTGTGAAACAGGAACAGGGAAATGGACTAAAGGATGTCTGTCGAAAGAAGAGCGGACATCCACAGACGAGAATTCGGACAACGAAAAAACGACGTTGGGAAATCTTGAATACCTAAAATCAAAATTATTGACAAATACGTTTACAAAAGGACAGAATTTTCTTCTGGCTGGAAGGACTACATACGAAACTGCGAACCGTGTAAGACTTATAGAACACCGACAACAGCTCTGAGACCTCCTCTTGGGAAAATGGGGAGGATGGAGCGACCGTTTCAAAGAATTATATATTGACTTGATATGGCAATTACCGAGGACCAAAAACTGATTAGATAATGATTACACATGGAAAAAACTACAGACTTTTGGAAAGACCGAACTTTTTAACAGAACCGGACTTACAGATGGGATGACATTTTGATTTTTATTATTGAGTACAGATGAAATTTACTAACTATTTTTGTGTTATTTATATTCTCCTTTGTTTACCGTATGTCCAAATTAGCTATTAGCTAATACTAAAGACATGTGTTTTTTTAAAAATTGTTTTTACATATGTTTAAACAATTCTTTTAACCGTTCCAAGTTATATTTTAATATTGAAGTTTATATTTTATAGTTGATCTTTTTAATACTTATATGTATGAAAATGTATTTTTTTTAGTTTGACTCGAGATCATAGGAAAAGTTTTTTCAAATGAAAAATTTTTTTCCTTATTTTTTAATTTTAGTAAACATGGAATTGTTTAAACATATGTAAAAACAATTTTTAAAAAAACACATGTCTTTAGTATTAGCTAATAGCTAATTTGGACATACGGTAAACAAAGGAGAATATAAATAACACAAAAATAGTTAGTAAATTTCATCTGTACTCAATAATAAAAATCAACAGTATGTTAGCATAACATAGCTTTTTCAGTTGATTTGTGAGTTAAATAGAGATATTTACAATTGGTATTTCGGCACAAAGAATGTTGATGAAAGTCGTAGCTGACCAGAAAATGCATTCCATTCGGCTGGTGTCTAATAACTTTTTCTGCGTATTCTCCATGTTTACTAAAATTAAAAAATAAGGAAAAAATTTTTCATTTGAAAAAACTTTTCCTATGATCTCGAGTCAAACTAAAAAAAATACATTTTCATACATATAAGTATTAAAAAGATCAACTATAAAATATAAACTTCAATATTAAAATATAACTTGGCACGGTTAAAAGAATTGTTTAAACATATGTAAAAACAATTTTTAAAAAAACACAGTGTCTTTAGTATTAGCTAATAGCTAATTTGGACATACGGTAAACAAAGGAGAATATAAATAACACAAAAATAGTTAGTAAATTTCATCTGTACTCAATAATAAAAATCAACTGTATGTTAGCATAACATAGCTTTTTCCGTTGATTTGTGAGTTAAATAGAGATATTTACAATTGGTATTTCGGCACAAAGAATGTTGATGAAAGTCGTAGCTGACCAGAAAATGCATTCCATTCGGCTGGTGTCAAAAACTTTTTCTGTGTATTCTCCATGTTTACTAAAATTAAAAAATAAGGAAAAAATTTTTCATTTGAAAAAACTTTTCCTATGATCTCGAGTCAAACTAAAAAAAAAATACATTTTCATACATATAAGTATTAAAAAGATCAACTATAAAATATAAACTTCAATATTAAAATATAACTTGGCACGGTTAAAAGAATTGTTTAAACATATGTAAAAACAATTTTTAAAAAAACACCTGTCTTTAGTACTAGCTAGTAGCTAATTTGGACATACGGTAAACAAAGGAGAATATAAATAACACAAAAATAGTTAGTAAATTTCATCTGTACTCAATAATAAAAATCAACAGTATGTTAGCATAACATAGCTTTTTCAGTTGATTTGTGAGTTAAATAGAGATATTTACAATTGGTATTTCGGCACAAAGAATGTTGATGAAAGTCGCAGCTGACCAGAAAATGCATTCCATTCGGCTGGTGTCTAATAACTTTTTCTGCGTATTCTCCATGTTTACTAAAATTAAAAAATAAGGAAAAAATTTTTCATTTGAAAAAACTTTTCCTATGATCTCGAGTCAAACTAAAAAAAATACATTTTCATACATATAAGTATTAAAAAGATCAACTATAAAATATAAACTTCAATATTAAAATATAACTTGGCACGGTTAAAAGAATTGTTTAAACATATGTAAAAACAATTTTTAAAAAAACACAGTGTCTTTAGTATTAGCTAATAGCTAATTTGGACATACGGTAAACAAAGGAGAATATAAATAACACAAAAATAGTTAGTAAATTTCATCTGTACTCAATAATAAAAATCAACTGTATGTTAGCATAACATAGCTTTTTCCGTTGATTTGTGAGTTAAATAGAGATATTTACAATTGGTATTTCGGCACAAAGAATGTTGATGAAAGTCGTAGCTGACCAGAAAATGCATTCCATTCGGCTGGTGTCTAATAACTTTTTCTGTGTATTCTCCATGTTTACTAAAATTAAAAAATAAGAAAAAAAAATTTTTCATTTGAAAAAACTTTTCCTATGATCTCGAGTCAAACTAAAAAAAATACATTTTCATACATATAATACAAGATCTATAAAAATCTTTAATAAACCTAATAAAAAAAAACGCATTTTTTTAATATAAAAGTTGAAATGTTTTTAAAAATTGGAGTCCGATCGTTCATTCATTTATTCCGATCGAATGTATTGTATTTTTTTTCCTTCCAAAAATTGCATTTTTTTAATAGAATATCATAATAAATCCATACATATTACAGATATTTTGTTAATATGTAAATATAATGAAATCCAAAAATTGCATTTTTTTTAATAGAATATCATAATAAATCCATACATATTACAGATATTTTGTTAATATGTAAATATAATGAAATCATTAATATTAATGGAAAAAATTTACAACTTTTTGTTTTTATTATAAATGAAAAAAAGGCACGCCAATGAATTTATTATTTTCCTTTCAAAAATTTACTTTTTGTTTAATTCATATTTCTTTAAAACTGTTTTACACAAAACATAACAGTTTCATATTTTCAATAAAAAATAAATTCATACAGATACTAACACTGCTATTAACCCATTGAACATTTCTTGCAGTGCAATTCTCATTTTCTCACTAACACAACGACATATTTATTTTTAAACAGCACTGATGTAGCGTATCAACAAAATCATCCCCTTTTTATAAATAAGAAACTATTTTGTTTAAATTATGAATACACACACACGTTGTTTTGTTTTTTTAATTATTCTATAATAATTATTGTTGACCCGAACGAACAAGAATACAATGAATGGTATGAAAACAACCGTTGAAACCGTACGTTGGCGTTGAATAATATGAAATTGTTTTATATACATATATGCATTTCGTGTATAAATTAAAGCATTAGTTACATTTAACAGGGTGGGACTTAAATCCGCTTTTTTAGAATTTTTATTAGTAATAAAAATATTCTTCTTTGCGAAATATAAATATTTTTTTGGAAAAAAAACTTAGGTCGATATCTCAGGCTTGCCTAGTCCGGAAAAATTTAAATATTGTCTAATTTTTTTCATCTATTTTGATTGGAAAATTAGGCAATATTTAACTTTAACCGGATTGGGCGAGCCTGAGATGTCGACCTAAATTAAAAAAAAAAAAATTCACAAAGAACAATATTTTTGGTTTTCCTAATAAAAATTCTAAAAAACTTTTTTTAGACCCACCCTAATATACATATAACGCTATGAAAATGTCTTTTTACAAAACCACCCCCCTTTTTATAGATAAGAAACTATTTTGTTTTAATTATGATTACACTCATACACGCTGTTTGTTGTTTTTTCTGATTTATTCTACATCAAAATAATTATTGTTGGCTCGAATGAACAGAATAAAACAATGGTTTAACAACGACCGATGATTATAAACCAGTGACAAAACAATTTGCACATCGTTTGATTGATTTAAAATCATCAACGAATATGTGTGTTGGAGTATATTCAGCGTTTGAACGCAAACACAATTTATTCTTGTGTTGATTGCGTATGATCGTTTTGCAATCAGCAAATGCAGTTCTCTGCTTCATATGCACATATGGAAAGAAGTTGGTTCGAGTGTACCCTTATAAAAAAAAATCTTATATTATGTAAAGAAAAAGAAATGGAGGAACAAGCTAATATCGTGAAGAATAGCGGGAATTTAAATCACTTTATGTGTGTTTAAGGACCAGTATAATATCATGTTTGCCTAATATTGATATTTTTAGAATTTATGCATTCGGTGTTGTTAGGTGTAACAAAACAATTTTTAAATGCGTGGATGAATAAGAAAGGAGATTGGAGAATTAAAAAGAATATAAAGAAAATTGATAATTTTTTGTTGAACATTCGGCCAGTTAAAAAATTTGGTCGGATGGCACGTTCTTTAAAAAGCTTTCATTTATTTCAAGCCAATGAATTATTTAATTGGTTGATTTATTACTCCATTCCTGCACTTAACAACAATATTCGGGGTAATACTTGCAGCACAGGATGCTTCTTGTTAAATCCGTATATAATTTGGTCCAAAAAAGTACAGGGTTTTTCGACAGGGACGCTACAAAAGTAGAGCGACAGGGACAGCAAATGACGCCATATTTCTTGCCGCTCTTTTGACAATTCTCTTCTGTAAGGTTTTCCATTTCATGATGGAAAGATATACGAGCCAACAACGAGTCGAAACTATTAAAATTTACTACCGAAATCCGGAGTCAGTGGCCTCGACGTTAAGAGTGCTACGTCCAATTTATGGTCGTCATAATCGTCCTAGCAGATCAACAATTGAGCATCTAGTGGAAAAATTTGAATCCACAGGCACAGTACAAAATGTTCCCGTGCAAGTGAGACAAAGAAGTCCCCGTAGTGTCGAGAATATTGCTCCCGCTGAGGCTTCAGTTGAAGAAAGCCCAAATGTGTCTCTCACACGTCGATCTCAAGCGTTGGGCATCTCTGTGACGTCGTTGTGGCGAATTTTGCGAAAAGATCTTGGCCTACATCCTTACAAGATCAAATTGACGCAAGAACTGAAGCCGCTTGACCACCAGAAGCGTCGTATGTTCTTGAATTGGGCTGAGCAACAACTTGAAAATGATTCGGATTTTCATCGAAAAATCATCTTCAGCGATGAGGCTCATTTCTGGCTGAATGGCTTCGTCAATAAACAAAATATGCGTTATTGGCCAGACAGCAATCCACACGTACTCCATGAGTCATCATTGCATCCCGAAAAAATTACGGTTTGGTGCGGTTTATGGGCCGGCGGTTATTGGGCCGTACTTCTTCCGTGATGATCAAGACCGGCACGTTACTGTGAATGCGAATCGCTACCGTTCAATGATAACCGAATATTTTTGGCCCCAATTGGATGATATGGACTTGGAGGACATGTGGTTCCAACAGGACGGCGCCACAAGCCACACAGCGAATGTCACAATCAATTTATTGGAAACCAAGTTTGGAGAACGTGTTATCTGACGAAATGGTCCAGTAGATTGGCCGCCTCGGTCGTGCGATTTGACGCCGTTAGACTATTACCTGTGGGGCTACGTCAAATCTATGGTCTATGCCAACAAGCCAGCGACGATTGATGAGCTTCGTACGAATATCGAACGTGAAATTGCAGCAGTATCGGCCGATTTATGCTTGAAAACCGTCGAAAATCGGGTTCAACGTCTGGACTTCTGCAAGCATGCCCGTGGTGGTCATGCAAAAGAAATCGAGTTCCATACATAATGGCCTCGAACCTACTTTTACAGGAATAAAGAATCTCATTAATATCCAAAACCGTTTTTGTTTTAGTTAATAAAACTTTTGTAGCGCTCTTATTGAAAAACCCTTTATTAAAACTAACACACATGAAAAGGAAGCAGAAGCGCTGTTAGAGTCATCGTTAAAGAAATTCCTGAACTTTACGGAAATCAAGAATTATGGTATAACATTCATCAACTTCTCCACTTAGGTTTGTCTGTTCGCCGTTGGGGTCCATTGTACTCGTTAAAGCAAGAAATAGTCAATAATATAAAAATAGCACAAGGTGCCACAATAATGCGAAATCGAATGGATTCTTCAGTAAAATGTGAAAGTATAAAAGTTCTTGGAAAGAATAAAGTATTTCAACTTAACACAATTCAGCATAAATTGCTCGCCTTTAAAGGACTAGATCCAAAAAATTGCTTTTTTATGACTGGCTGAAAATTAAAAATGTTGTTTGTGACTATATTTGTAAAATAGTAAACCCATTTAATTCAATAAACTGAAAATAATTTGAGTAATTCTAATAAAATGCCATAAAATAACGACAGTGTTTTTTATTCAATTTAAGTCAATGAAATAAATATGTTTAGAATAGCCACGACCTCCTGTACCATTAACGGTACAGGTCAACAATGTATTTATTTTCTATTCCTTTTATAAATACTCTTTCTTATTAAGTCATACATGAAGAGATGTTTAAAAAATATGCTAATCTTACTTAAGCAGTGACAAAGTTAAAACAAACAAAAAAAACATTGAATTTAACATTAAATTGTAAAACAACAAAAACATAAAGATTTTTTTATTATAACACAACACTAAACAAAAAACTTGAATTAAAAAATATTATAATTAACGTTTACACAAAACACTCAATAAACAAACAAAAAAGTGAATTTTAATTTAAAACATAAACAAAAAGAACCGTGTTTTTATTTAGAGATTAAAAACTTAGCCCCTAAACATTGGTCCTTCGAACCGGATAAAAAATTAAAAAAGTGTTGTGAGTGCTAAAAATTTTTTTGCAAAATTTGTGTCGAATAGTGGTGCTAAAAGTGTTTGGTTATTAAACATTAAAGACAGACCCAAGTAAAGTTTTTAAAATAAAGTTTTTAAAATTTGTTTTCCTCTGAAAAACATTTGTTTAAAGTTGACCTTGAGAGGTGACTTTAATTTGCCCTTTTAGAACATTAAATTTCAACAAAATAAAGAAGTTTTGCAAATTTACCAACAACAATATTTAAGACAGAACATCGCAGCAATAACGGAGATCTTCAACATCAACAAGAAGCGAGCAGCGACAGCACAACGACGTCAACAACTTTAGCCAACTTAAAATAAGTATAAAAAAAAACACAGAGCAAGTACTGTGAAATTTAACTTACAACAAAAATAAATTGTGAAGACAGAGACCTAGAAAAAAAAAACTTAAATTTTCAACAATAACTTCTTGCGTGTGTTTGTTATTGTTGTCCCTTGCTGCTATTTTAATTATGCTGCACTTGTAAAACATCATAGGGTTGCCATCAAAAAACAACCTTATAAGTTTCCGGGGACAATTTTTTTACAAATTGGCTTTCAATATATGACCCAATTTATTATAAAACATTGTTTTATCACTAGCAGGTACTTTTTTGACCCTCTATTGATAAAATTATTATCAGTCAACGGACTTTTGCTGCCATTTTATAGTCTTTTTCATTCGATCCTATTTATTGTTGACCCAATATTTTAAAATGCCTTTGGACAAATTTGTCAATTGTACGAACGACTTGTTAGACTTTGAAAGCGTTCATTCCGAGACAAGAACCGAAGACAATATTCACGCATTGGAAGTTCTTCGCGTCGAACTCGCCTCACTTTGGACCCAAACAAAAAGGACTTATGAGGAATGCCGTGACTTAAAGCAGGGACCAGACGATAAACCAATTGATAAAAATAAACTTCGGGATCGGTACAAACAGGCGCTCACAGCATATAAAAGTTGTGCTGCTTCTATCTATGCAGAAATTCAAGTCTTAACGGACACAGCGGTTAACAAATCCGAACGTCGATCATCCTCCAACCCACCAACATTGGACAACAATTCAGTTTCGTACATGAGGCTGCCACAGTGCGACATGGACCCATTTTGCGGAGACCCTACAAAATGGCCCACATTTCGCGACCTTTTTACTGCAATCTGTTTAAGGAGCGATAAAATGGGAAAAATTGAAAAACTCATATACCTGAAACAGACAATAGGAGGTGATGCAAATATAGTTCTTGGAAACATTCCTATGACCAACGATGGATTTGACCTTGCTTGGGATAGATTACTAAAACGATATGAAAACAAAAGGGAACAGGTCAATGCTCAACTTAGAATTCTTTTTGGTCTTCCTAACGTTTCATTAGACTCTGCTGCCTCGGTTCAAAGGTTACAAAGCTCGGCAAACGGTGTTTTAGAAACACTTGACTCTTTGAACATCAAACATTGTTGTTGGGACCCAATTATGGTTTTTATCTGTCAAGTAAAGCTTCCTCGAATATTTTTAGAGGAGTTTGAGAATACTCTGGACGACTGTGCAGATATCCCAAATTGGACGCAATTTAATAAATTTTTAACGAAAAAATTTAAAACACTACAATCAAGCGTAAATATCAAGGCCACAAAACTGCCAGATGTTCAATCTCAATGCGAGAATAAGCCCTGTACGAAAGGGAAAAAGGTACATTCATTACAAATCAATACGACACAAATTAAAAGTGGGTCTAATCACAAAACTCACTCGCAATTAACCAAAAAGGGTAATCGAAATTACTCAAATACTAATTGCCCTCATTGCAAGGAGTCACACCTACTTCGAAAATGCCCCAAATTTTTGAAAAGCAACGTCAATGATAAAATTCAAATAACTAGAGTCACAAATGCTTGTTTTAATTGCCTCGGTGCAAATCATAGCGTCAAGGATTGTAAGAGTCAATATAGCTGTAGATTATATGGTCAAAAACACAATACCCTACTACATACGGGGATAGGGACTCAATCTTCAGTTTTAGTTCACCAAAATAGCGCGATGCGGCCGAGCACTAGCGCCGCAGCCCTCACATCAAACATACAGTCCACTTTTTATTCAAATTCTGCAATTCCCACGACCACAGCACTGACCTTACGAGCAAAACCCCCAAACAATAGAGAAACTTTGCTATTCACTGCAATGGTAGACATCGAAATCAACGGCCAGCGATACGAGGCAAGAGCTATCATCGACCCTGGATCACAAACAACGTTTATATCGGACAAGTTAAAGAACAAACTAGCGATACCTTCGACAAGAAACCCACTTCAGTTCAGTGGTATGACTGACAGCTCGGGTACTTCTGTCAAAGCCTGTTTATTTAATCTTTGCTTCAGAGTTGACCCCAATTTCAGATTAGAAGTCTGGGCACAGGTAGTGAGAGACATGACACTACTTTTGCCAACTCAAACGTTGGATCTTACGGATCTCAGTGAGGCTGCAGGACTAGAACTTGCAGACCCTCATTTCTATCAAAGTAGACCTATCGACTTAGTCATTGGCCTCGATATAGGCAAATTCACATTTTGCCTTCAAACACCTATGCGCATAGTACGCCCACTTTTGGCGCATAGAACCGTATTTGGCTGGGTTGTGGGGGGATCGGCACAGGAAACGAACGCTATCTCACTCCTCAAACTCTCACACGCTTTTGGGAGGTGGAGGAAACCCCAAAGAAGATTTTGAGGTCAGATGAGGACATATTTTGTGAGAAAAACTTCCAATCTACAACGCGTAGAATCGAAAACGGAAGATATTTGGTCACCCTACCCTTTTAAAATGATAGAGAGTTAGGGAATTCAAGGAACATCCCCATGGCTCAATATTTGAGAGTGGAGCGAATCCTTAATTAAAAACCTGACATAAAGGAACAATATGATCAGGTAATATCGGAATACCTTGAGCTGGGGCATATGAGAAAATTATCTCCCCTGGATATACAAAAAACCCCAAATTATTATCTGCCGCATCACGCAATAATAAAACCTGATAGGCTTACAACAAAACTTAGAGTAGTTTTTAACGCCTCTTGCCCGTCTTCAAATAAGAAAAGTTTAAACGACATTCTGCATCCAGGACCCATACTTCAACAGGACTTAGTGCTCCAAATACTGAAGTGGAGATTCTTTCAATTCGTCTTCAACGCCGATATCACAAAAATGTACCGGCAAATACTTATCGACCCAACTCAAACCAAATATCAAAGGATATTATTTAGAAAATCTCAAGATGACCCCATCGAAGATTTTGAGCTCCTTACAGTGACGTTTGGAGTTAATTGTGCCCCGTTCCTGGCCATTAGAACACTCCTCCAAATAGCAGAAGATTTCAAAGTAACACACCCCTTAGCATCACACATTTTAAAAGAAAATATGTACGTAGATGACGTCTTAGCCGGTGGGCACACTTTAAACGATGCCATCGAATCCAGAAGAGAACTATCTGCTGTTTTAAAATCGGTCGGTTTTGACCTAATGAAATGGACCTCCAATGACCCACGTGTTATCCAGGATTTGCCAAACGAGACTCTACTACCTCTTGATTGGTTAAATTTATCCGAAAATGCTGGAACAAAGACCCTGGGAATAAAATGGAACATTTCCTCAGACTCTTTCACCTTTACGGCTCCAGAAATCGAATTAAAACAAAATTATACAAAAAGAGAAGTTTTATCCACAATTGCCAAATTCTTTGACCCTTGCGGATGGCTGGCCCCAATCATAGTAGATGCGAAGTTGATTATGCAGCAGATTTGGCTGGATAAAATTGACTGCGACGAAATCTTGAAAACTTTGACTTGCATAAAATGGAAATTTTTTTTTTTTCAAAATTGTCCTTCAATAAATACTCTGAAAATACCCCGATGGATTCATTATAGCCCCTCTTGTAATGTAGAACTCCATGGGTTTTGCTACGCCTCAGAGAAGGCTTATTCAGCGGCCCTATACATCAGGACCCAGCTTCCAAACAATTGTATCCACACTTTTCTTTTGGCTGCAAAGACCCGTGTTGCACCTATCAAAAACGTTTCACTACCCCGCTTGGAGCTATGTGGATCTGTCCTATTGGCAAGATTAACTTCAGCGATTTCGCCAACCCTTCAGATACCCACTTTGAAGACCTATTTTTGGACCGACTCAACCATTGTCAGTGGCCAGTACCATTTTCTCCACATGAGACATACATTGAAGCGAAGCCAATTAAAGTCTTAACAACAAAGGTTTAAGAAGACCCTTTAATTCGCTTTTCATCTCTACCACATGCTTATAGAGTAATCGCTTACATTTTGCGATTCTGGAGAAATACCGGCGCAAATCGTACCCATCTTAGAATTTCTTCAAGGGACATCACAGCAGAAGAAATCAAGGCAGTCAAAAATCGACTTATAATTTTGACACAAAAACATGCTTTTTCAGATGACTACCAAAAGCTATCACAAAAGGTCAAAATTTCTCCTAGCAGCAGGCTTTTGACCCTCAACCCATTTATCGACAGCCTAGGTATTATTCGAGCCAATGGTCGACTCGCTCAATCGCCAGCTCTGACCTATAATGAGCGTCATCTAATTTTGTTGCCTTACGATTCCAAATTTTCACGATTGATTACCGAATTCACCCATAAGATAGCTCTACATGGCGGAAATCAACTTATGATACGAGTTTTACGAACTGAGTTCTGGATATTTAGACTGAAGCACCTAGTGAAAAATGTAATTTACAATTGCAAAACATGTGTCTTAGATAAGAAACAGACACAAAATCAAATAATGGCTTCGTTACCTCCAGAACGAACGAACCTCGCCCGACCTTTTGAAACCACGGGAATAGATTATGCTGGCCCTTTTAACATCCGAAGCTTCACTGGTCGAGCTTGTCTAATCACAAAAGGGTATGTCTGCGTATTCGTATGCTTTACTACCAAAGCCATACATCTCGAAGCAGCAAGTGATTTGTCTGCCCAAGCCTACTTAGCTGCATTTGCACGATTCATAGAAAGGCGTGGTTGTCCTGCTCTAGTATATTCCGATAACGGAACCAACTTTGTCGGTGCTGCAGAACTCATCAAAAAGGATCGCCTAGAATTTATGAAAAATCTTCAAAATCAAGTGCTTCATCACTATAGTCATCAAAATCTTGACTGGAAGTTCATCCCTCCTGGCGCCCCTCACATGGGCGGACTTTTGGAAGTGGGCGTAAAATCCTTCAAGACCCATTTAAAGAAAATGATGCCGAATATGAAATTCACCTTTGAAGAGCTTTTTACAATTTTGACCCGAATAGAGTCTTGTTTAAACTCTAGACCTTTAAGTCCTGCTAGCGATGACCCTAATGACCTATCACCATTAACTCCTGGACACTTTCTCATAGGTGCTCCATTAATGACCTCAGCTGAGCCTGATCTAAGCAGCGAAAATCTGACCTTATTCAACCGCTGGAAACGCCTCAGGATCATCTATCACTCATTTTGCCAAAGATGAGTATCTGACCGAACTTCATCGCAGATACAAATGGAAAAACCAAAAAGAAAATGTTAAAGTTAACGACCTTGTCGTCATCAAGGATAACAACTTACCTCCCAACGAGTATAAACTATGTCGTATTGTTAAAACCTATCTGGGAGCCGATCAAAATAGTCGGGTCGTCGACATACGTACCTCCAATGGAATTTGTACTAGACCCATTAGCAAAATAGTTGTGTTATACACAAACTAACATGACCTTTATTCACAAATGTTTTCCAAGCTTTCATACTTACAGACATGGCAACCTTCAGACCCAGACCTCCACAATGGCGTTGGTCGTGTGGCTTATGCAAAGAAGACCACCCCCTGAAGTCTTGCAATACATTTTTGAGAGCCAGCGATTATGAACGCTACGAAGTCGTCTTGTTGAAACGTTACTGCACAAATTGCCTCGCAAGATCTCACCGAGCTAATGATTGCAAAGCTGAAGGATCTTGTCACATTTGCACAAAACGTCACCATAAACTTCTTCACTATGCTCCACAAATCAAAAAAGTACTTTCAGCGAACAGCTCCGGAGTTACAAAAAAGATGGGTCGCCCTCAACATAAATTAACGTCAGAGACTCAACACGATGTCAACAGCTCACAACCGAATCTGTCAAAAATTAAGTCAGGAGTTCAACAAATTGCAAGCTTCACTCAACAAAATATTGAAAAAATTGCTATTGAGGCCAAAATCAAAGCCCCACAACCAAAGGATGATATTCTATCACTGCATAAGTTAAAATCAACAATAACTCAAACATCATCAGTACCTTCATTTATGTGGCCAAATCTGATATGTGGTCATATATAAGAATTTTAATAAACCAGTGCTCAACCACCTCTAAAATTGCTTCAACAACCGTACAAAAGTTGGGTCTCGTAACCAAAGAGAAGGAAGGTCATCGTTTTGCCGCTGTTCATATCCGCTCACGCAATACAAAAAATATGTATAACCACAAGATACTCGCCTTAATCACCGAGGATCTACCACGTCGCCCCTATTTAGCCCCTATCAGCGATCATCCATACGAAGAGTTTCCTGAAGATATGTTGGCCGATATGGACCCTCGCTCTAATACTCTTCTTAAGCTAGAATTGGGAAGAGACATCTATTTTTCAATTCGACGTGATGGTGTTATCGAGTTGGAGATGGGAGAGGTTATCGCTCAAAAAACAGCTTTGGAATATATTATCGTGGGACCAACAAATAAACTTTATTAAAAGCCTCACCTAATCATGGGGGGCGGAATGTTTAGAATAGCCACGACCTCCTGTACCATTAACGGTACAGGTCAACAATGTATTTATTTTCTATTCCTTTTATAAATACTCTTTCTTATTAAGTCATACATGAAGAGATGTTTAAAAAATATGTTAGTCTTACTTAAGCAGTGACAAAGTTAAAACAAACATAAGTGACAAACAAAAAAAACATTGAATTTAACATTAAATTGTAAAACAACAAAAACATAAAGATTTTTTTATTATAACACAACACTAAACAAAAAACTTGAATTAAAAAATATTATAATTAACGTTTATACAAAACACTCAATAAACAAACAAAAAAGGGAATTTTAATTTAAAACATAAACAAAAAGAACCGTGTTTTTATTTAGAGATTAAAAACTTAGCCCCTAAACATTGGTCCTTCGAACCGGATAAAAAATTAAAAAAGTGTTTTGAGTGCTAAAAAATTTTTTGCAAAATTTGTGTCGAATAGTGGTGCTAAAAGTGTTTGGTTATTAAACATTAAAGACAGACCCAAGTAAAGTTTTTAAAATAAAGTTTTTAAAATTTGTTTTCCTCTGAAAAACATTTGTTTAAAGTTGACCTTGAGAGGTGACTTTAATTTGCCCTTTTAGAACATTAAATTTCAACAAAATAAAGAAGTTTTGCAAATTTACCAACAACAATATTTTAGACAGAACATCGCAGCAATAACGGAGATCTTCAACATCAACAAGAAGCGAGCAGCGACAGCACAACGACGTCAACAACTTTAACCAACTTAAAATAAGTATAAAAAAAAACACAGAGCAGGTACTGTGAAATTTAACTTACAACAAAAATAAATTGTGAAGACAGAGACCTAGAAAAAAAACTTAAATTCTCAACAATAACTTCTTGCGTGTGTTTGTTATTGTTGTCCCTTGCTGCTATTTTAATTCTGCTGCACTTGTAAAACATCATAGGGTTGCCATCAAAAGACAACCTTATAAGTTTCCGGGGACAATTTTTTTACAAATTGGCTTTCAATTATTATAAAACATTGTTTTATCACTAGCAGGTACTTTTTTGACCCTCTATTGATAAAATTATTATCAGTCAACGGACTTTTGCTGCCATTTTATAGTCTTTTTCATTCGATCCTATTTATTGTTGACCCAATATTTCAAAATGCCTTGGACAAATTTGTCAATTGTACGAACGACTTGTTAGACTTTGAAAGCGTTCATTCCGAGACAAGAACCGAAGACAATATTCACGCATTGGAAGTTCTTCGCGTCGAACTCGCCTCACTTTGGACCCAAACAAAAAGGACTTATGAGGAATGCCGTGACTTAAAGCAGGGACCAGACGATAAACCAATTGATAAAAATAAACATCGGGATCGGTACAAACAGGCGCTCACAGCATATAAAAGTTGTGCTGCTTCTATCAATGCAGAAATTCAAGTCTTAACGGACACAGCGGTTAACAAATCCGAACGTCGATCATCCTCCAACCCACCAACATTGGACAACAATTCAGTTTCGTACATGAGGCTGCCACAGTGCGACATGGACCCATTTTGCGGAGACCCTACAAAATGGCCCACATTTCGCGACCTTTTTACTGCAATCTGTTTAAGGAGCGATAAAATGGGAAAAATTGAAAAACTCATATACCTGAAACAGACAATAGGAGGTGATGCAAATATAGTTCTTGGAAACATTCCTATGACCAACGATGGATTTGACCTTGCTTGGGATAGATTACTAAAACGATATGAAAACAAAAGGGAACAGGTCAATGCTCAACTTAGAATTCTTTTTGGTCTTCCTAACGTTTCATTAGACTCTGCTGCCTCGGTTCAAAGGTTACAAAGCTCGGCAAACGGTGTTTTAGAAACACTTGACTCTTTGAACATCAAACATTGTTGTTGGGACCCAATTATGGTTTTTATCTGTCAAGTAAAGCTTCCTCGAATATTTTTAGAGGAGTTTGAGAATACTCTGGACGACTGTGCAGATATCCCAAATTGGACGCAATTTAATAAATTTTTAACGAAAAAATTTAAAACACTACAATCAAGCGTAAATATCAAGGCCACAAAACTGCCAGATGTTCAATCTCAATGCGAGAATAAGCCCTGTACGAAAGGGAAAAAGGTACATTCATTACAAATCAATACGACACAAATTAAAAGTGGGTCTAATCACAAAACTCACTCGCAATTAACCAAAAAGGGTAATCGAAATTACTCAAATACTAATTGCCCTCATTGCAAGGAGTCACACCTACTTCGAAAATGCCCCAAATTTTTGAAAAGCAACGTCAATGATAAAATTCAAATAACTAGAGTCACAAATGCTTGTTTTAATTGCCTCGGTGCAAATCATAGCGTCAAGGATTGTAAGAGTCAATATAGCTGTAGATTATGTGGTCAAAAACACAATACCCTACTACATACGGGGATAGGGACTCAATCTTCAGTTTTAGTTCACCAAAATAGCGCGATGCGGCCGAGCACTAGCGCCGCAGCCCTCACATCAAACATACAGTCCACTTTTTATTCAAATTCTGCAATTCCCACGACCACAGCACTGACCTTACGAGCAAAACCCCCAAACAATAGAGAAACTTTGCTATTCACTGCAATGGTAGACATCGAAATCAACGGCCAGCGATACGAGGCAAGAGCTATCATCGACCCTGGATCACAAACAACGTTTATATCGGACAAGTTAAAGAACAAACTAGCGATACCTTCGACAAGAAACCCACTTCAGTTCAGTGGTATGACTGACAGCTCGGGTACTTCTGTCAAAGCCTGTTTATTTAATCTTTGCTTCAGAGTTGACCCCAATTTCAGATTAGAAGTCTGGGCACAGGTAGTGAGAGACATGACACTACTTTTGCCAACTCAAACGTTGGATCTTACGGATCTCAGTGAGGCTGCAGGACTAGAACTTGCAGACCCTCATTTCTATCAAAGTAGACCTATCGACTTAGTCATTGGCCTCGATATAGGCAAATTCACATTTTGCCTTCAAACACCTATGCGCATAGTACGCCCACTTTTGGCGCATAGAACCGTATTTGGCTGGGTTGTGGGGGGATCGGCACAGGAAACGAACGCTATCTCACTCCTCAAACTCTCACACGCTTTTGGGAGGTGGAGGAAACCCCAAAGAAGATTTTGAGGTCAGATGAGGACATATTTTGTGAGAAAAACTTCCAATCTACAACGCGTAGAATCGAAAACGGAAGATATTTGGTCACCCTACCCTTTTAAAATGATAGAGAGTTAGGGAATTCAAGGAACATCCCCATGGCTCAATATTTGAGAGTGGAGCGAATCCTTAATTAAAAACCTGACATAAAGGAACAATATGATCAGGTAATATCGGAATACCTTGAGCTGGGGCATATGAGAAAATTATCTCCCCTGGATATACAAAAAACCCCAAATTATTATCTGCCGCATCACGCAATAATAAAACCTGATAGGCTTACAACAAAACTTAGAGTAGTTTTTAACGCCTCTTGCCCGTCTTCAAATAAGAAAAGTTTAAACGACATTCTGCATCCAGGACCCATACTTCAACAGGACTTAGTGCTCCAAATACTGAAGTGGAGATTCTTTCAATTCGTCTTCAACGCCGATATCACAAAAATGTACCGGCAAATACTTATCGACCCAACTCAAACCAAATATCAAAGGATATTATTTAGAAAATCTCAAGATGACCCCATCGAAGATTTTGAGCTCCTTACAGTGACGTTTGGAGTTAATTGTGCCCCGTTCCTGGCCATTAGAACACTCCTCCAAATAGCAGAAGATTTCAAAGTAACACACCCCTTAGCATCACACATTTTAAAAGAAAATATGTACGTAGATGACGTCTTAGCCGGTGGGCACACTTTAAACGATGCCATCGAATCCAGAAGAGAACTATCTGCTGTTTTAAAATCGGTCGGTTTTGACCTAATGAAATGGACCTCCAATGACCCACGTGTTATCCAGGATTTGCCAAACGAGACTCTACTACCTCTTGATTGGTTAAATTTATCCGAAAATGCTGGAACAAAGACCCTGGGAATAAAATGGAACATTTCCTCAGACTCTTTCACCTTTACGGCTCCAGAAATCGAATTAAAACAAAATTATACAAAAAGAGAAGTTTTATCCACAATTGCCAAATTCTTTGACCCTTGCGGATGGCTGGCCCCAATCATAGTAGATGCGAAGTTGATTATGCAGCAGATTTGGCTGGATAAAATTGACTGCGACGAAATCTTGAAAACTTTGACTTGCATAAAATGGAAATTTTTTTTTTTCAAAATTGTCCTTCAATAAATACTCTGAAAATACCCCGATGGATTCATTATAGCCCCTCTTGTAATGTAGAACTCCATGGGTTTTGCTACGCCTCAGAGAAGGCTTATTCAGCGGCCCTATACATCAGGACCCAGCTTCCAAACAATTGTATCCACACTTTTCTTTTGGCTGCAAAGACCCGTGTTGCACCTATCAAAAACGTTTCACTACCCCGCTTGGAGCTATGTGGATCTGTCCTATTGGCAAGATTAACTTCAGCGATTTCGCCAACCCTTCAGATACCCACTTTGAAGACCTATTTTTGGACCGACTCAACCATTGTCAGTGGCCAGTACCATTTTCTCCACATGAGACATACATTGAAGCGAAGCCAATTAAAGTCTTAACAACAAAGGTTTAAGAAGACCCTTTAATTCGCTTTTCATCTCTACCACATGCTTATAGAGTAATCGCTTACATTTTGCGATTCTGGAGAAATACCGGCGCAAATCGTACCCATCTTAGAATTTCTTCAAGGGACATCACAGCAGAAGAAATCAAGGCAGTCAAAAATCGACTTATAATTTTGACACAAAACCATGCTTTTTCAGATGACTACCAAAAGCTATCACAAAAGGTCAAAATTTCTCCTAGCAGCAGGCTTTTGACCCTCAACCCATTTATCGACAGCCTAGGTATTATTCGAGCCAATGGTCGACTCGCTCAATCGCCAGCTCTGACCTATAATGAGCGTCATCTAATTTTGTTGCCTTACGATTCCAAATTTTCACGATTGATTACCGAATTCACCCATAAGATAGCTCTACATGGCGGAAATCAACTTATGATACGAGTTTTACGAACTGAGTTCTGGATATTTAGACTGAAGCACCTAGTGAAAAATGTAATTTACAATTGCAAAACATGTGTCTTAGATAAGAAACAGACACAAAATCAAATAATGGCTTCGTTACCTCCAGAACGAACGAACCTCGCCCGACCTTTTGAAACCACGGGAATAGATTATGCTGGCCCTTTTAACATCCGAAGCTTCACTGGTCGAGCTTGTCTAATCACAAAAGGGTATGTCTGCGTATTCGTATGCTTTACTACCAAAGCCATACATCTCGAAGCAGCAAGTGATTTGTCTGCCCAAGCCTACTTAGCTGCATTTGCACGATTCATAGAAAGGCGTGGTTGTCCTGCTCTAGTATATTCCGATAACGGAACCAACTTTGTCGGTGCTGCAGAACTCATCAAAAAGGATCGCCTAGAATTTATGAAAAATCTTCAAAATCAAGTGCTTCATCACTATAGTTATCAAAATCTTGACTGGAAGTTCATCCCTCCTGGCGCCCCTCACATGGGCGGACTTTTGGAAGTGGGCGTAAAATCCTTCAAGACCCATTTAAAGAAAATGATGCCGAATATGAAATTCACCTTTGAAGAGCTTTTTACAATTTTGACCCGAATAGAGTCTTGTTTAAACTCTAGACCTTTAAGTCCTGCTAGCGATGACCCTAATGACCTATCACCATTAACTCCTGGACACTTTCTCATAGGTGCTCCATTAATGACCTCAGCTGAGCCTGATCTAAGCAGCGAAAATCTGACCTTATTCAACCGCTGGAAACGCCTCAGGATCATCTATCACTCATTTTGCCAAAGATGAGTATCTGACCGAACTTCATCGCAGATACAAATGGAAAAACCAAAAAGAAAATGTTAAAGTTAACGACCTTGTCGTCATCAAGGATAACAACTTACCTCCCAACGAGTATAAACTATGTCGTATTGTTAAAACCTATCTGGGAGCCGATCAAAATAGTCGGGTCGTCGACATACGTACCTCCAATGGAATTTGTACTAGACCCATTAGCAAAATAGTTGTGTTATACACAAACTAACATGACCTTTATTCACAAATGTTTTCCAAGCTTTCATACTTACAGACATGGCAACCTTCAGACCCAGACCTCCACAATGGCGTTGGTCGTGTGGCTTATGCAAAGAAGACCACCCCCTGAAGTCTTGCAATACATTTTTGAGAGCCAGCGATTATGAACGCTACGAAGTCGTCTTGTTGAAACGTTACTGCACAAATTGCCTCGCAAGATCTCACCGAGCTAATGATTGCAAAGCTGAAGGATCTTGTCACATTTGCACAAAACGTCACCATAAACTTCTTCACTATGCTCCACAAATCAAAAAAGTACTTTCAGCGAACAGCTCCGGAGTTACAAAAAAGATGGGTCGCCCTCAACATAAATTAACGTCAGAGACTCAACACGATGTCAACAGCTCACAACCGAATCTGTCAAAAATTAAGTCAGGAGTTCAACAAATTGCAAGCTTCACTCAACAAAATATTGAAAAAATTGCTATTGAGGCCAAAATCAAAGCCCCACAACCAAAGGATGATATTCTATCACTGCATAAGTTAAAATCAACAATAACTCAAACATCATCAGTACCTTCATTTATGTGGCCAAATCTGATATGTGGTCATATATAAGAATTTTAATAAACCAGTGCTCAACCACCTCTAAAATTGCTTCAACAACCGTACAAAAGTTGGGTCTCGTAACCAAAGAGAAGGAAGGTCATCGTTTTGCCGCTGTTCATATCCGCTCACGCAATACAAAAAATATGTATAACCACAAGATACTCGCCTTAATCACCGAGGATCTACCACGTCGCCCCTATTTAGCCCCTATCAGCGATCATCCATACGAAGAGTTTCCTGAAGATATGTTGGCCGATATGGACCCTCGCTCTAATACTCTTCTTAAGCTAGAATTGGGAAGTGACATCTATTTTTCAATTCGACGTGATGGTGTTATCGAGTTGGAGATGGGAGAGGTTATCGCTCAAAAAACAGCTTTGGAATATATTATCGTGGGACCAACAAATAAACTTTATTAAAAGCCTCACCTAATCATGGGGGGCGGAATGTTTAGAATAGCCACGACCTCCTGTACCATTAACGGTACAGGTCAACAATGTATTTATTTTCTATTCCTTTTATAAATACTCTTTCTTATTAAGTCATACATGAAGAGATGTTTAAAAAATATGTTAGTCTTACTTAAGCAGTGACAAAGTTAAAACAAACATAAGTGACAAACAAAAAAAACATTGAATTTAACATTAAATTGTAAAACAACAAAAACATAAAGATTTTTTTATTATAACACAACACTAAACAAAAAACTTGAATTAAAAAATATTATAATTAACGTTTATACAAAACACTCAATAAACAAACAAAAAAGGGAATTTTAATTTAAAACATAAACAAAAAGAACCGTGTTTTTATTTAGAGATTAAAAACTTAGCCCCTAAACATTGGTCCTTCGAACCGGATAAAAAATTAAAAAAGTGTTTTGAGTGCTAAACAATTTTTTGCAAAATTTGTGTCGAATAGTGGTGCTAAAAGTGTTTGGTTATTAAACATTAAAGACAGACCCAAGTAAAGTTTTTAAAATAAAGTTTTTAAAATTTGTTTTCCTCTGAAAAACATTTGTTTAAAGTTGACCTTGAGAGGTGACTTTAATTTGCCCTTTTAGAACATTAAATTTCAACAAAATAAAGAAGTTTTGCAAATTTACCAACAACAATATTTAAGACAGAACATCGCAGCAATAACGGAGATCTTCAACATCAACAAGAAGCGAGCAGCGACAGCACAACGACGTCAACAACTTTAACCCACTTAAAATAAGTATAAAAAAAAACACAGAGCAGGTACTGTGAAATTTAACTTACAACAAAAATAAATTGTGAAGACAGAGACCTAAAAAAAAAACTTAAATTCTCAACAATAACTTCTTGCGTGTGTTTGTTATTGTTGTCCCTTGCTGCTATTTTAATTCTGCTGCACTTGTAAAACATCATAGGGTTGCCATCAAAAGACAACCTTATAAGTTTCCGGGGACAATTTTTTTACAAATTGGCTTTCAATTATTATAAAACATTGTTTTATCACTAGCAGGTACTTTTTTGACCCTCTATTGATAAAATTATTATCAGTCAACGGACTTTTGCTGCCATTTTATAGTCTTTTTCATTCGATCCTATTTATTGTTGACCCAATATTTCAAAATGCCTTGGACAAATTTGTCAATTGTACGAACGACTTGTTAGACTTTGAAAGCGTTCATTCCGAGACAAGAACCGAAGACAATATTCACGCATTGGAAGTTCTTCGCGTCGAACTCGCCTCACTTTGGACCCAAACAAAAAGGACTTATGAGGAATGCCGTGACTTAAAGCAGGGACCAGACGATAAACCAATTGATAAAAATAAACTTCGGGATCGGTACAAACAGGCGCTCACAGCATATAAAAGTAGTGCTGCTTCTATCAATGCAGAAATTCAAGTCTTAACGGACACAGCGGTTAACAAATCCGAACGTCGATCATCCTCCAACCCACCAACATTGGACAACAATTCAGTTTCGTACATGAGGCTGCCACAGTGCGACATGGACCCATTTTACGGAGACCCTACAAAATGGCCCACATTTCGCGACCTTTTTACTGCAATCTGTTTAAGGAGCGATAAAATGGGAAAAATTGAAAAACTCATATACCTGAAACAGAAAATAGGAGGTGATGCAAATATAGTTCTTGGAAACATTCCTATGACCAACGATGGATTTGACCTTGCTTGGGATAGATTACTAAAACGATATGAAAACAAAAGGGAACAGGTCAATGCTTAACTTAGAATTCTTTTTGGTCTTCCTAACGTTTCATTAGACTCTGCTGCCTCGGTTCAAAGGTTACAAAGCTCGGCAAACGGTGTTTTAGAAACACTTGACTCTTTGAACATCAAACATTGTTGTTGGGACCCAATTATGGTTTTTATCTGTCAAGTAAAGCTTCCTCGAATATTTGTAGAGGAGTTTGAGAATACCCTGGACGACTGTGCAGATATCCCAAATTGGACGCAATTTAATAAATTTTTAACGAAAAAATTTAAAACACTACAATCAAGCGTAAATACAAGGCCACAAAACTGCCAGATGTTCAATCTCAATGCGAGAATAAGCCCTGTACGAAAGGGAAAAAGGTACATTCATTACAAATCAATACGACACAAATTAAAAGTGGGTCTAATCACAAAACTCACTCGCAATTAACCAAAAAGGGTAATCGAAATTACTCAAATACTAATTGCCCTCATTGCAAGGAGTCACACCTACTTCGAAAATGCCCCAAATTTTTGAAAAGCAACGTCAATGATAAAATTCAAATAACTAGAGTCACAAATGCTTGTTTTAATTGCCTCGGTGAAAATCATAGCGTCAAGGATTGTAAGAGTCAATATAGCTGTAGATTATGTGGTCAAAAACACAATACCCTACTACATACGGGGATAGGGCCTCAATCTTCAGTTTTAGTTCACCAAAATAGCGCGATGCGGCCGAGCACTAGCGCCGCAGCCCTCACATCAAACATACAGTCCACTTTTTATTCAAATTCTGCAATTCCCACGACCACAGCACTGACCTTACGAGCAAAACCCCCAAACAATAGAGAAACTTTGCTATTCACTGCAATGGTAGACATCGAAATCAACGGCCAACGATACCAGGCAAGAGCTATCATCGACCCTGGATCACAAACAACGTTTATATCGGACAAGTTAAAGAACAAACTAGCGATACCTTCGACAAGAAACCCACTTCAGTTCAGTGGTATGACTGACAGCTCGGGTACTTCTGTCAAAGCCTGTTTATTTAATCTTTGCTCCAGAGTTGACCCCAATTTCAGATTAGAAGTCTGGGCACAGGTAGTGAGAGGCATGACACTACTTTTGCCAACTCAAACGTTGGATCTTACGGATCTCAGTGAGGCTGCAGGACTAGAACTTGCAGACCCTCATTTCTATCAAAGTAGACCTATCGACTTAGTCATTGGCCTCGATATAGGCAAATTCACATTTTGCCTTCAAACACCTATGCGCATAGTATGCCCACTTTTGGCGCATAGAACCGTATTTGGCTGGGTTGTGGGGGATCGGCACAGGAAACGAACGCTATCTCACTCCTCAAACTCTCACACGCTTTTGGGAGGTGGAGGAAACCCCAAAGAAGATTTTGAGGTCAGATGAGGACATATTTTGTGAGAAAAACTTCCAATCTACAACGCGTAGAATCGAAAACGAAAGATATTTGGTCACCCTACCCTTTAAAAATGATAGAGAGTTAGGGAATTCAAGGAACATCGCCATGGCTCAATATTTGAGAATGGAGCGAATCCTTAATTAAAAACCTGACATAAAGGAACAATATGATCAGGTAATATCGGAATACCTTGAGCTGGGGCATATGAGAAAATTATCTCCCCTGGATATACAAAAAACCCCAAATTATTATCTGCCGCATCACGCAATAATAAAACCTGATAGGCTTACAACAAAACTTAGAGTAGTTTTTAACGCCTCTTGCCCGTCTTCAAATAAGAAAAGTTTAAACGACATTCTGCATCCAGGACCCATACTTCAACAGGACTTAGTGCTCCAAATACTGAAGTGGAGATTCTTTCAATTCGTCTTCAACGCCGATATCACAAAAATGTACCGGCAAATACTTATCGACCCAACTCAAACCAAATATCAAAGGATATTATTTAGAAAATCTCAAGATGACCCCATCGAAGATTTTGAGCTCCTTACAGTGACGTTTGGAGTTAATTGTGCCCCGTTCCTGGCCATTAGAACACTCCTCCAAATAGCAGAAGATTTCAAAGTAACACACCCCTTAGCATCACACATTTTAAAAGAAAATATGTACGTAGATGACGTCTTAGCCGGTGGGCACACTTTAAACGATGCCATCGAATCCAGAAGAGAACTATCTGCTGTTTTAAAATCGGTCGGTTTTGACCTAATGAAATGGACCTCCAATGACCCACGTGTTATCCAGGATTTGCCAAACGATACTCTACTACCTCTTGATTGGTTAAATTTATCCGAAAATGCTGGAACAAAGACCCTGGGAATAAAATGGAACATTTCCTCAGACTCTTTCACCTTTACGGCTCCAGAAATCGAATTAAAACAAAATTATACAAAAAGAGAAGTTTTATCCACAATTGCCAAATTCTTTGACCCTTGCGGATGGCTGGCCCCAATCATAGTAGATGCGAAGTTGATTATGCAGCAGATTTGGCTGGATAAAATTGACTGCGACGAAATCTTGAAAACTTTGACTTGCATAAAATGGAAATTTTTTTTTTCAAAATTGTCCTTCAATAAATACTCTGAAAATACCCCGATGGATTCATTATAGCCCCTCTTGTAATGTAGAACTCCATGGGTTTTGCTACGCCTCAGAGAAGGCTTATTCAGCGGCCCTATACATCAGGACCCAGCTTCCAAACAATTGTATCCACACTTTTCTTTTGGCTGCAAAGACCCGTGTTGCACCTATCAAAAACGTTTCACTACCCCGCTTGGAGCTATGTGGATCTGTCCTATTGGCAAGCTTAACTTCAGCGATTTCGCCAACTCTTCAGATACCCACTTTGAAGACCTATTTTTGGACCGACTCAACCATTGTCAGTGGCCAGTACCATTTTCTCCACATGAGACATACATTGAAGCGAAGCCAATTAAAGTCTTAACAACAAAGGTTTAAGAAGACCCTTTAATTCGCTTTTCATCTCTACCACATGCTTATAGAGTAATCGCTTACATTTTGCGATTCTGGAGAAATACCGGCGCAAATCGTACCCATCTTAGAATTTCTTCAAGGGACATCACAGCAGAAGAAATCAAGGCAGTCAAAAATCGACTTATAATTTTGACACAAAAACATGCTTTTTCAGATGACTACCAAAAGCTATCACAAAAGGTCAAAATTTCTCCTAGCAGCAGGCTTTTGACCCTCACCCCATTTATCGACAGCCTAGGTATTATTCGAGCCAATGGTCGACTCGCTCAATCGCCAGCTCTGACCTATAATGAGCGTCATCTAATTTTGTTGCCTTACGATTCCAAATTTTCACGATTGATTACCGAATTCACCTATAAGATAGCTCTACATGGCGGAAATCAACTTATGATACGAGTTTTACGAACTGAGTTCTGGATATTTAGACTGAAGCACCTAGTGAAAAATGTAATTTACAATTGCAAAACATGTGTCTTAGATAAGAAACAGACACAAAATCAAATAATGGCTTCGTTACCTCCAGAACGAACGAACCTCGCCCGACCTTTTGAAACCACGGGAATAGATTATGCTGGCCCTTTTAACATCCGAAGCTTCACTGGTCGAGCTTGTCTAATCACAAAAGGGTATGTCTGCGTATTCGTATGCTTTACTACCAAAGCCATACATCTCGAAGCAGCAAGTGATTTGTCTGCCCAAGCCTACTTAGCTGCATTTGCACGATTCATAGAAAGGCGTGGTTGTCCTGCTCTAGTATATTCCGATAACGGAACCAACTTTGTCGGTGCTGCAGAACTCATCAAAAAGGATCGCCTAGAATTTATGAAAAATCTTCAAAATCAAGTGATTCATCACTATAGTCATCAAAATCTTGACTGGAAGTTCATCCCTCCTGGCGCCCCTCACATGGGCGGACTTTTGGAAGCGGGCGTAAAATCCTTCAAGACCCATTTAAAGAAAATGATGCCGAATATGAAATTCACCTTTGAAGAGCTTTTTACAATTTTGACCCGAATAGAGTCTTGTTTAAACTCTAGACCTTTAAGTCCTGCTAGCGATGACCCTAATGACCTATCACCATTAACTCCTGGACACTTTCTCATTGGTGCTCCATTAATGACCTCAGCTGAGCCTGATCTAAGCAGCGAAAATCTCTGGATCATCTATCACTCATTTTGCCAAAGATGGAAGTCTGAGTATCTGACCGAACTTCATCGCAGATACAAATGGAAAAACCAAAAAGAAAATGTTAAAGTTAACGACCTTGTCGTCATCAAGGATAACAACTTACCTCCCAACGAGTATAAACTATGTCGTATTGTTAAAACCTATCTGGGAGCCGATCAAAATAGTCGGGTCGTCGACATACGTACCTCCAATGGAATTTGTACTAGACCCATTAGCAAAATAGTTGTGTTATACACAAACTAACATGACCTTTATTCACAAATGTTTTCCAAGCTTTCATACTTACAGACATGGCAACCTTCAGACCCAGACCTCCACAATGGCGTTGGTCGTGTGGCTTATGCAAAGAAGACCACCCCCTGAAGTCTTGCAATACATTTTTGAGAGCCAGCGATTATGAACGCTACGAAGTCGTCTTGTTGAAACGTTACTGCACAAATTGCCTCGCAAGATCTCACCGAGCTAATGATTGCAAAGCTGAAGGATCTTGTCGTATTTGCACAAAACGTCACCATACGCTTCTTCACTATGCTCCACAAATCAAAAAAGTACTTTCAGCGAACAGCTCCGGAGTTACAAAAAAGATGGGTCCCCTTAACATAAATTAACGTCAGAGACTCAACACGATGTCAACAGCTCACAACCGAATCTGTCAAAAATTAAGTCAGGAGTTCAACAAATTGCAAGCTTCACTCAACAAAATATTGAAAAAATTGCTATTGAGGCCAAAATCAAAGCCCCACAACCAAAGGATGATATTCTATCACTGCATAAGTTAAAATCAACAATAACTCAAACATCATCAGTACCTTCATTTATGTGGCCAAACGTATTTATCCCAACGGCTACCGTCCGAATTGCCACTAGAGGAAAATCTGATATGTGGTCATATATAAGAATTTTAATAAACCAGTGCTCAACCACCTCTAAAATTGCTTCAACAACCGTACAAAAGTTGGGTCTCGTAACCAAAGAGAAGGAA
The DNA here is from genome assembly GCA_949748255.1 of Eustalomyia histrio. Taxonomy (NCBI): domain Eukaryota; kingdom Metazoa; phylum Arthropoda; class Insecta; order Diptera; family Anthomyiidae; genus Eustalomyia; species Eustalomyia histrio. The sequence continues at coordinate 156,125,361 of OX456523.1, forward strand.
GGTCATCGTTTTGCCGCTGTTCATATCCGCTCACGCAATACAAAAAATATGTATAACCACAAGATACTCGCCTTAATCACCGAGGATCTACCACGTCGCCCCTATTTAGCCCCTATCAGCGATCATCCATACGAAGAGTTTTCTGAAGATATGTTGGCCGATATGGACCCTCGCTCTAATACTCTTCTTAAGCTAGAATTGGGAAGTGACATCTATTTTTCAATTCGACGTGATGGTGTTATCGAGTTGGAGATGGGAGAGGTTATCGCTCAAAAAACAGCTTTGGAATATATTATCGTGGGACCAACAAATAAACTTTATTAAAATCCTCACCTAATCATGGGGGGCGGAATGTTTAGAATAGCCACGACCTCCTGTACCATTAACGGTACAGGTCAACAATGTATTTATTTTCTATTCCTTTTATAAATACTCTTTCTTATTAAGTCATACATGAAGAGATGTTTAAAAAATATGTTAGTCTTACTTAAGCAGTGACAAAGTTAAAACAAACATGTGACAAACAAAAAAAACATTGAATTTAACATTAAATTGTAAAACAACAAAAACATAAAGATTTTTTTATTATAACACAACACTAAACAAAAAACTTGAATTAAAAAATATTATAATTAACGTTTATACAAAACACTCAATAAACAAACAAAAAAGGGAATTTTAATTTAAAACATAAACAAAAAGAACCGTGTTTTTATTTAGAGATTAAAAACTTAGCCCCTAAACATTGGTCCTTCGAACCGGATAAAAAATTAAAAAAGTGTTGTGAGTGCTAAAAAATTTTTTGCAAAATTTGTGTCGAATAGTGGTGCTAAAAGTGTTTGGTTATTAAACATTAAAGACAGACCCAAGTAAAGTTTTTAAAATAAAGTTTTTAAAATTTGTTTTCCTCTGAAAAACATTTGTTTAAAGTTGACCTTGAGAGGTGACTTTAATTTGCCCTTTTAGAACATTAAATTTCAACAAAATAAAGAAGTTTTGCAAATTTACCAACAACAATATTTAAGACAGAACATCGCAGCAATAACGGAGATCTTCAACATCAACAAGAAGCGAGCAGCGACAGCACAACGACGTCAACAACTTTAACCAACTTAAAATAAGTATAAAAAAAAAACACAGAGCAGGTACTGTGAAATTTAACTTACAACAAAAATAAATTGTGAAGACAGAGACCTAGAAAAAAAAACTTAAATTCTCAACAATAACTTCTTGCGTGTGTTTGTTATTGTTGTCCCTTGCTGCTATTTTAATTCTGCTGCACTTGTAAAACATCATAGGGTTGCCATCAAAAGACAACCTTATAAGTTTCCGGGGACAATTTTTTTACAAATTGGCTTTCAATTATTATAAAACATTGTTTTATCACTAGCAGGTACTTTTTTGACCCTCTATTGATAAAATTATTATCAGTCAACGGACTTTTGCTGCCATTTTATAGTCTTTTTCATTCGATCCTATTTATTGTTGACCCAATATTTCAAAATGCCTTTGGACAAATTTGTCAATTGTACGAACGACTTGTTAGACTTTGAAAGCGTTCATTCCGAGACAAGAACCGAAGACAATATTCACGCATTGGAAGTTCTTCGCGTCGAACTCGCCTCACTTTGGACCCAAACAAAAATGACTTATGAGGAATGCCGTGACTTAAAGCAGGGACCAGACGATAAACCAATTGATAAAAATAAACTTCGGGATCGGTACAAACAGGCGCTCACAACATATAAAAGTTGTGCTGCTTCTATCAATGCAGAAATTCAAGTCTTAACGGACACAGCGGTTAACAAATCCGAACGTCGATCATCCTCCAACCCACCAACATTGAACAACAATTCAGTTTCGTACATGAGGCTGCCACAGTGCGACATGGACCCATTTTACGGAGACCCTACAAAATGGCCCACATTTCGCGACCTTTTTACTGCAATCTGTTTAAGGAGCGATAAAATGGGAAAAATTGAAAAACTCATATACCTGAAACAGAAAATAGGAGGTGATGCAAATATAGTTCTTGGAAACATTCCTATGACCAACGATGGATTTGACCTTGCTTGGGATAGATTACTAAAACGATATGAAAACAAAAGGGAACAGGTCAATGCTTAACTTAGAATTCTTTTTGGTCTTCCTAACGTTTCATTAGACTCTGCTGCCTCGGTTCAAAGGTTACAAAGCTCGGCAAACGGTGTTTTAGAAACACTTGACTCTTTGAACATCAAACATTGTTGTTGGGACCCAATTATGGTTTTTATCTGTCAAGTAAAGCTTCCTCGAATATTTGTAGAGGAGTTTGAGAATACCCTGGACGACTGTGCAGATATCCCAAATTGGACGCAATTTAATAAATTTTTAACGAAAAAATTTAAAACACTACAATCAAGCGTAAATATCAAGGCCACAAAACTGCCAGATGTTCAATCTCAATGCGAGAATAAGCCCTGTACGAAAGGGAAAAAGGTACATTCATTACAAATCAATACGACACAAATTAAAAGTGGGTCTAATCACAAAACTCACTCGCAATTAACCAAAAAGGGTAATCGAAATTACTCAAATACTAATTGCCCTCATTGCAAGGAGTCACACCTACTTCGAAAATGCCCCAAATTTTTGAAAAGCAACGTCAATGATAAAATTCAAATAACTAGAGTCACAAATGCTTGTTTTAATTGCCTCGGTGCAAATCATAGCGTCAAGGATTGTAAGAGTCAATATAGCTGTAGATTATGTGGTCAAAAACACAATACCCTACTACATACGGGGATAGGGCCTCAATCTTCAGTTTTAGTTCACCAAAATAGCGCGATGCGGCCGAGCACTAGCGCCGCAGCCCTCACATCAAACATACAGTCCACTTTTTATTCAAATTCTGCAATTCCCACGACCACAGCACTGACCTTACGAGCAAAACCCCCAAACAATAGAGAAACTTTGCTATTCACTGCAATGGTAGACATCGAAATCAACGGCCAACGATACCAGGCAAGAGCTATCATCGACCCTGGATCACAAACAACGTTTATATCGGACAAGTTAAAGAACAAACTAGCGATACCTTCGACAAGAAACCCACTTCAGTTCAGTGGTATGACTGACAGCTCGGGTACTTCTGTCAAAGCCTGTTTATTTAATCTTTGCTCCAGAGTTGACCCCAATTTCAGATTAGAAGTCTGGGCACAGGTAGTGAGAGGCATGACACTACTTTTGCCAACTCAAACGTTGGATCTTACGGATCTCAGTGAGGCTGCAGGACTAGAACTTGCAGACCCTCATTTCTATCAAAGTAGACCTATCGACTTAGTCATTGGCCTCGATATAGGCAAATTCACATTTTGCCTTCAAACACCTATGCGCATAGTACGCCCACTTTTGGCGCATAGAACCGTATTTGGCTGGGTTGTGGGGGGATCGGCACAGGAAACGAACGCTATCTCACTCCTCAAACTCTCACACGCTTTTGGGAGGTGGAGGAAACCCCAAAGAAGATTTTGAGGTCAGATGAGGACATATTTTGTGAGAAAAACTTCCAATCTACAACGCGTAGAATCGAAAACGAAAGATATTTGGTCACCCTACCCTTTAAAAATGATAGAGAGTTAGGGAATTCAAGGAACATCGCCATGGCTCAATATTTGAGAATGGAGCGAATCCTTAATTAAAAACCTGACATAAAGGAACAATATGATCAGGTAATATCGGAATACCTTGAGCTGGGGCATATGAGAAAATTATCTCCCCTGGATATACAAAAAACCCCAAATTATTATCTGCCGCATCACGCAATAATAAAACCTGATAGGCTTACAACAAAACTTAGAGTAGTTTTTAACGCCTCTTGCCCGTCTTCAAATAAGAAAAGTTTAAACGACATTCTGCATCCAGGACCCATACTTCAACAGGACTTAGTGCTCCAAATACTGAAGTGGAGATTCTTTCAATTCGTCTTCAACGCCGATATCACAAAAATGTACCGGCAAATACTTATCGACCCAACTCAAACCAAATATCAAAGGATATTATTTAGAAAATCTCAAGATGACCCCATCGAAGATTTTGAGCTCCTTACAGTGACGTTTGGAGTTAATTGTGCCCCGTTCCTGGCCATTAGAACACTCCTCCAAATAGCAGAAGATTTCAAAGTAACACACCCCTTAGCATCACACATTTTAAAAGAAAATATGTACGTAGATGACGTCTTAGCCGGTGGGCACACTTTAAACGATGCCATCGAATCCAGAAGAGAACTATCTGCTGTTTTAAAATCGGTCGGTTTTGACCTAATGAAATGGACCTCCAATGACCCACGTGTTATCCAGGATTTGCCAAACGATACTCTACTACCTCTTGATTGGTTAAATTTATCCGAAAATGCTGGAACAAAGACCCTGGGAATAAAATGGAACATTTCCTCAGACTCTTTCACCTTTACGGCTCCAGAAATCGAATTAAAACAAAATTATACAAAAAGAGAAGTTTTATCCACAATTGCCAAATTCTTTGACCCTTGCGGATGGCTGGCCCCAATCATAGTAGATGCGAAGTTGATTATGCAGCAGATTTGGCTGGATAAAATTGACTGCGACGAAATCTTGAAAACTTTGACTTGCATAAAATGGAAATTTTTTTTTTCAAAATTGTCCTTCAATAAATACTCTGAAAATACCCCGATGGATTCATTATAGCCCCTCTTGTAATGTAGAACTCCATGGGTTTTGCTACGCCTCAGAGAAGGCTTATTCAGCGGCCCTATACATCAGGACCCAGCTTCCAAACAATTGTATCCACACTTTTCTTTTGGCTGCAAAGACCCGTGTTGCACCTATCAAAAACGTTTCACTACCCCGCTTGGAGCTATGTGGATCTGTCCTATTGGCAAGCTTAACTTCAGCGATTTCGCCAACCCTTCAGATACCCACTTTGAAGACCTATTTTTGGACCGACTCAACCATTGTCAGTGGCCAGTACCATTTTCTCCACATGAGACATACATTGAAGCGAAGCCAATTAAAGTCTTAACAACAAAGGTTTAAGAAGACCCTTTAATTCGCTTTTCATCTCTACCACATGCTTATAGAGTAATCGCTTACATTTTGCGATTCTGGAGAAATACCGGCGCAAATCGTACCCATCTTAGAATTTCTTCAAGGGACATCACAGCAGAAGAAATCAAGGCAGTCAAAAATCGACTTATAATTTTGACACAAAAACATGCTTTTTCAGATGACTACCAAAAGCTATCACAAAAGGTCAAAATTTCTCCTAGCAGCAGGCTTTTGACCCTCACCCCATTTATCGACAGCCTAGGTATTATTCGAGCCAATGGTCGACTCGCTCAATCGCCAGCTCTGACCTATAATGAGCGTCATCTAATTTTGTTGCCTTACGATTCCAAATTTTCACGATTGATTACCGAATTCACCTATAAGATAGCTCTACATGGCGGAAATCAACTTATGATACGAGTTTTACGAACTGAGTTCTGGATATTTAGACTGAAGCACCTAGTGAAAAATGTAATTTACAATTGCAAAACATGTGTCTTAGATAAGAAACAGACACAAAATCAAATAATGGCTTCGTTACCTCCAGAACGAACGAACCTCGCCCGACCTTTTGAAACCACGGGAATAGATTATGCTGGCCCTTTTAACATCCGAAGCTTCACTGGTCGAGCTTGTCTAATCACAAAAGGGTATGTCTGCGTATTCGTATGCTTTACTACCAAAGCCATACATCTCGAAGCAGCAAGTGATTTGTCTGCCCAAGCCTACTTAGCTGCATTTGCACGATTCATAGAAAGGCGTGGTTGTCCTGCTCTAGTATATTCCGATAACGGAACCAACTTTGTCGGTGCTGCAGAACTCATCAAAAAGGATCGCCTAGAATTTATGAAAAATCTTCAAAATCAAGTGATTCATCACTATAGTCATCAAAATCTTGACTGGAAGTTCATCCCTCCTGGCGCCCCTCACATGGGCGGACTTTTGGAAGCGGGCGTAAAATCCTTCAAGACCCATTTAAAGAAAATGATGCCGAATATGAAATTCACCTTTGAAGAGCTTTTTACAATTTTGACCCGAATAGAGTCTTGTTTAAACTCTAGACCTTTAAGTCCTGCTAGCGATGACCCTAATGACCTATCACCATTAACTCCTGGACACTTTCTCATTGGTGCTCCATTAATGACCTCAGCTGAGCCTGATCTAAGCAGCGAAAATCTCTGGATCATCTATCACTCATTTTGCCAAAGATGGAAGTCTGAGTATCTGACCGAACTTCATCGCAGATACAAATGGAAAAACCAAAAAGAAAATGTTAAAGTTAACGACCTTGTCGTCATCAAGGATAACAACTTACCTCCCAACGAGTATAAACTATGTCGTATTGTTAAAACCTATCTGGGAGCCGATCAAAATAGTCGGGTCGTCGACATACGTACCTCCAATGGAATTTGTACTAGACCCATTAGCAAAATAGTTGTGTTATACACAAACTAACATGACCTTTATTCACAAATGTTTTCCAAGCTTTCATACTTACAGACATGGCAACCTTCAGACCCAGACCTCCACAATGGCGTTGGTCGTGTGGCTTATGCAAAGAAGACCACCCCCTGAAGTCTTGCAATACATTTTTGAGAGCCAGCGATTATGAACGCTACGAAGTCGTCTTGTTGAAACGTTACTGCACAAATTGCCTCGCAAGATCTCACCGAGCTAATGATTGCAAAGCTGAAGGATCTTGTCGTATTTGCACAAAACGTCACCATACGCTTCTTCACTATGCTCCACAAATCAAAAAAGTACTTTCAGCGAACAGCTCCGGAGTTACAAAAAAGATGGGTCCCCTTAACATAAATTAACGTCAGAGACTCAACACGATGTCAACAGCTCACAACCGAATCTGTCAAAAATTAAGTCAGGAGTTCAACAAATTGCAAGCTTCACTCAACAAAATATTGAAAAAATTGCTATTGAGGCCAAAATCAAAGCCCCACAACCAAAGGATGATATTCTATCACTGCATAAGTTAAAATCAACAATAACTCAAACATCATCAGTACCTTCATTTATGTGGCCAAACGTATTTATCCCAACGGCTACCGTCCGAATTGCCACTAGAGGAAAATCTGATATGTGGTCATATATAAGAATTTTAATAAACCAGTGCTCAACCACCTCTAAAATTGCTTCAACAACCGTACAAAAGTTGGGTCTCGTAACCAAAGAGAAGGAAGGTCATCGTTTTGCCGCTGTTCATATCCGCTCACGCAATACAAAAAATATGTATAACCACAAGATACTCGCCTTAATCACCGAGGATCTACCACGTCGCCCCTATTTAGCCCCTATCAGCGATCATCCATACGAAGAGTTTTCTGAAGATATGTTGGCCGATATGGACCCTCGCTCTAATACTCTTCTTAAGCTAGAATTGGGAAGTGACATCTATTTTTCAATTCGACGTGATGGTGTTATCGAGTTGGAGATGGGAGAGGTTATCGCTCAAAAAACAGCTTTGGAATATATTATCGTGGGACCAACAAATAAACTTTATTAAAATCCTCACCTAATCATGGGGGGCGGAATGTTTAGAATAGCCACGACCTCCTGTACCATTAACGGTACAGGTCAACAATGTATTTATTTTCTATTCCTTTTATAAATACTCTTTCTTATTAAGTCATACATGAAGAGATGTTTAAAAAATATGTTAGTCTTACTTAAGCAGTGACAAAGTTAAAACAAACATGTGACAAACAAAAAAAACATTGAATTTAACATTAAATTGTAAAACAACAAAAACATAAAGATTTTTTTATTATAACACAACACTAAACAAAAAACTTGAATTAAAAAATATTATAATTAACGTTTATACAAAACACTCAATAAACAAACAAAAAAGGGAATTTTAATTTAAAACATAAACAAAAAGAACCGTGTTTTTATTTAGAGATTAAAAACTTAGCCCCTAAACATTGGTCCTTCGAACCGGATAAAAAATTAAAAAAGTGTTGTGAGTGCTAAAAAATTTTTTGCAAAATTTGTGTCGAATAGTGGTGCTAAAAGTGTTTGGTTATTAAACATTAAAGACAGACCCAAGTAAAGTTTTTAAAATAAAGTTTTTAAAATTTGTTTTCCTCTGAAAAACATTTGTTTAAAGTTGACCTTGAGAGGTGACTTTAATTTGCCCTTTTAGAACATTAAATTTCAACAAAATAAAGAAGTTTTGCAAATTTACCAACAACAATATTTAAGACAGAACATCGCAGCAATAACGGAGATCTTCAACATCAACAAGAAGCGAGCAGCGACAGCACAACGACGTCAACAACTTTAACCAACTTAAAATAAGTATAAAAAAAAAACACAGAGCAGGTACTGTGAAATTTAACTTACAACAAAAATAAATTGTGAAGACAGAGACCTAGAAAAAAAAACTTAAATTCTCAACAATAACTTCTTGCGTGTGTTTGTTATTGTTGTCCCTTGCTGCTATTTTAATTCTGCTGCACTTGTAAAACATCATAGGGTTGCCATCAAAAGACAACCTTATAAGTTTCCGGGGACAATTTTTTTACAAATTGGCTTTCAATTATTATAAAACATTGTTTTATCACTAGCAGGTACTTTTTTGACCCTCTATTGATAAAATTATTATCAGTCAACGGACTTTTGCTGCCATTTTATAGTCTTTTTCATTCGATCCTATTTATTGTTGACCCAATATTTCAAAATGCCTTTGGACAAATTTGTCAATTGTACGAACGACTTGTTAGACTTTGAAAGCGTTCATTCCGAGACAAGAACCGAAGACAATATTCACGCATTGGAAGTTCTTCGCGTCGAACTCGCCTCACTTTGGACCCAAACAAAAATGACTTATGAGGAATGCCGTGACTTAAAGCAGGGACCAGACGATAAACCAATTGATAAAAATAAACTTCGGGATCGGTACAAACAGGCGCTCACAACATATAAAAGTTGTGCTGCTTCTATCAATGCAGAAATTCAAGTCTTAACGGACACAGCGGTTAACAAATCCGAACGTCGATCATCCTCCAACCCACCAACATTGAACAACAATTCAGTTTCGTACATGAGGCTGCCACAGTGCGACATGGACCCATTTTACGGAGACCCTACAAAATGGCCCACATTTCGCGACCTTTTTACTGCAATCTGTTTAAGGAGCGATAAAATGGGAAAAATTGAAAAACTCATATACCTGAAACAGAAAATAGGAGGTGATGCAAATATAGTTCTTGGAAACATTCCTATGACCAACGATGGATTTGACCTTGCTTGGGATAGATTACTAAAACGATATGAAAACAAAAGGGAACAGGTCAATGCTTAACTTAGAATTCTTTTTGGTCTTCCTAACGTTTCATTAGACTCTGCTGCCTCGGTTCAAAGGTTACAAAGCTCGGCAAACGGTGTTTTAGAAACACTTGACTCTTTGAACATCAAACATTGTTGTTGGGACCCAATTATGGTTTTTATCTGTCAAGTAAAGCTTCCTCGAATATTTGTAGAGGAGTTTGAGAATACCCTGGACGACTGTGCAGATATCCCAAATTGGACGCAATTTAATAAATTTTTAACGAAAAAATTTAAAACACTACAATCAAGCGTAAATATCAAGGCCACAAAACTGCCAGATGTTCAATCTCAATGCGAGAATAAGCCCTGTACGAAAGGGAAAAAGGTACATTTATTACAAATCAATACGACACAAATTAAAAGTGGGTCTAATCACAAAACTCACTCGCAATTAACCAAAAAGGGTAATCGAAATTACTCAAATACTAATTGCCCTCATTGCAAGGAGTCACACCTACTTCGAAAATGCCCCAAATTTTTGAAAAGCAACGTCAATGATAAAATTCAAATAACTAGAGTCACAAATGCTTGTTTTAATTGCCTCGGTGCAAATCATAGCGTCAAGGATTGTAAGAGTCAATATAGCTGTAGATTATGTGGTCAAAAACACAATACCCTACTACATACGGGGATAGGGCCTCAATCTTCAGTTTTAGTTCACCAAAATAGCGCGATGCGGCCGAGCACTAGCGCCGCAGCCCTCACATCAAACATACAGTCCACTTTTTATTCAAATTCTGCAATTCCCACGACCACAGCACTGACCTTACGAGCAAAACCCCCAAACAATAGAGAAACTTTGCTATTCACTGCAATGGTAGACATCGAAATCAACGGCCAACGATACCAGGCAAGAGCTATCATCGACCCTGGATCACAAACAACGTTTATATCGGACAAGTTAAAGAACAAACTAGCGATACCTTCGACAAGAAACCCACTTCAGTTCAGTGGTATGACTGACAGCTCGGGTACTTCTGTCAAAGCCTGTTTATTTAATCTTTGCTCCAGAGTTGACCCCAATTTCAGATTAGAAGTCTGGGCACAGGTAGTGAGAGGCATGACACTACTTTTGCCAACTCAAACGTTGGATCTTACGGATCTCAGTGAGGCTGCAGGACTAGAACTTGCAGACCCTCATTTCTATCAAAGTAGACCTATCGACTTAGTCATTGGCCTCGATATAGGCAAATTCACATTTTGCCTTCAAACACCTATGCGCATAGTACGCCCACTTTTGGCGCATAGAACCGTATTTGGCTGGGTTGTGGGGGGATCGGCACAGGAAACGAACGCTATCTCACTCCTCAAACTCTCACACGCTTTTGGGAGGTGGAGGAAACCCCAAAGAAGATTTTGAGGTCAGATGAGGACATATTTTGTGAGAAAAACTTCCAATCTACAACGCGTAGAATCGAAAACGAAAGATATTTGGTCACCCTACCCTTTAAAAATGATAGAGAGTTAGGGAATTCAAGGAACATCGCCATGGCTCAATATTTGAGAATGGAGCGAATCCTTAATTAAAAACCTGACATAAAGGAACAATATGATCAGGTAATATCGGAATACCTTGAGCTGGGGCATATGAGAAAATTATCTCCCCTGGATATACAAAAAACCCCAAATTATTATCTGCCGCATCACGCAATAATAAAACCTGATAGGCTTACAACAAAACTTAGAGTAGTTTTTAACGCCTCTTGCCCGTCTTCAAATAAGAAAAGTTTAAACGACATTCTGCATCCAGGACCCATACTTCAACAGGACTTAGTGCTCCAAATACTGAAGTGGAGATTCTTTCAATTCGTCTTCAACGCCGATATCACAAAAATGTACCGGCAAATACTTATCGACCCAACTCAAACCAAATATCAAAGGATATTATTTAGAAAATCTCAAGATGACCCCATCGAAGATTTTGAGCTCCTTACAGTGACGTTTGGAGTTAATTGTGCCCCGTTCCTGGCCATTAGAACACTCCTCCAAATAGCAGAAGATTTCAAAGTAACACACCCCTTAGCATCACACATTTTAAAAGAAAATATGTACGTAGATGACGTCTTAGCCGGTGGGCACACTTTAAACGATGCCATCGAATCCAGAAGAGAACTATCTGCTGTTTTAAAATCGGTCGGTTTTGACCTAATGAAATGGACCTCCAATGACCCACGTGTTATCCAGGATTTGCCAAACGATACTCTACTACCTCTTGATTGGTTAAATTTATCCGAAAATGCTGGAACAAAGACCCTGGGAATAAAATGGAACATTTCCTCAGACTCTTTCACCTTTACGGCTCCACAAATCGAATTAAAACAAAATTATACAAAAAGAGAAGTTTTATCCACAATTGCCAAATTCTTTGACCCTTGCGGATGGCTGGCCCCAATCATAGTAGATGCGAAGTTGATTATGCAGCAGATTTGGCTGGATAAAATTGACTGCGACGAAATCTTGAAAACTTTGACTTGCATAAAATGGAAATTTTTTTTTTTCAAAATTGTCCTTCAATAAATACTCTGAAAATACCCCGATGGATTCATTATAGCCCCTCTTGTAATGTAGAACTCCATGGGTTTTGCTACGCCTCAGAGAAGGCTTATTCAGCGGCCCTATACATCAGGACCCAGCTTCCAAACAATTGTATCCACACTTTTCTTTTGGCTGCAAAGACCCGTGTTGCACCTATCAAAAACGTTTCACTACCCCGCTTGGAGCTATGTGGATCTGTCCTATTGGCAAGCTTAACTTCAGCGATTTCGCCAACCCTTCAGATACCCACTTTGAAGACCTATTTTTGGACCGACTCAACCATTGTCAGTGGCCAGTACCATTTTCTCCACATGAGACATACATTGAAGCGAAGCCAATTAAAGTCTTAACAACAAAGGTTTAAGAAGACCCTTTAATTCGCTTTTCATCTCTACCACATGCTTATAGAGTAATCGCTTACATTTTGCGATTCTGGAGAAATACCGGCGCAAATCGTACCCATCTTAGAATTTCTTCAAGGGACATCACAGCAGAAGAAATCAAGGCAGTCAAAAATCGACTTATAATTTTGACACAAAAACATGCTTTTTCAGATGACTACCAAAAGCTATCACAAAAGGTCAAAATTTCTCCTATCAGCAGGCTTTTGACCCTCAACCCATTTATCGACAGCCTAGGTATTATTCGAGCCAATGGTCGACTCGCTCAATCGCCAGCTCTGACCTATAATGAGCGTCATCTAATTTTGTTGCCTTACGATTCCAAATTTTCACGATTGATTACCGAATTCACCCATAAGATAGCTCTACATGGCGGAAATCAACTTATGATACGAGTTTTACGAACTGAGTTCTGGATATTTAGACTGAAGCACCTAGTGAAAAATGTAATTTACAATTGCAAAACATGTGTCTTAGATAAGAAACAGACACAAAATCAAATAATGGCTTCGTTACCTCCAGAACGAACGAACCTCGCCCGACCTTTTGAAACCACGGGAATAGATTATGCTGGCCCTTTTAACATCCGAAGCTTCACTGGTCGAGCTTGTCTAATCACAAAAGGGTATGTCTGCGTATTCGTATGCTTTACTACCAAAGCCATACATCTCGAAGCAGCAAGTGATTTGTCTGCCCAAGCCTACTTAGCTGCATTTGCACGATTCATAGAAAGGCGTGGCTGTCCTGCTCTAGTATATTCCGATAACGGAACCAACTTTGTCGGTGCTGCAGAACTCATCAAAAAGGATCGCCTAGAATTTATGAAAAATCTTCAAAATCAAGTGATTCATCACTATAGTCATCAAAATCTTGACTGGAAGTTCATCCCTCCTGGCGCCCCTCACATGGGCGGACTTTTGGAAGCGGGCGTAAAATCCTTCAAGACCCATTTAAAGAAAATGATGCCGAATATGAAATTCACCTTTGAAGAGCTTTTTACAATTTTGACCCGAATAGAGTCTTGTTTAAACTCTAGACCTTTAAGTCCTGCTAGCGATGACCCTAATGACCTATCACCATTAACTCCTGGACACTTTCTCATTGGTGCTCCATTAATGACCTCAGCTGAGCCTGATCTAAGCAGCGAAAATCTCAGGATCATCTATCACTCATTTTGCCAAAGATGGAAGTCTGAGTATCTGACCGAACTTCATCGCAGATACAAATGGAAAAACCAAAAAGAAAATGTTAAAGTTAACGACCTTGTCGTCATCAAGGACAACAACTTACCTCCCAACGAGTGGAAACTAGGTCGTATTGTTAAAACCTATCTGGGAGCCGATCAAAATAGTCGGGTCGTCGACATACGTACCTCCAATGGAATTTGTACTAGACCCATTAGCAAAATAGTTGTGTTATACACAAACTAACATGACCTTTATTCACAAATGTTTTCCAAGCTTTCATACTTACAGACATGGCAACCTTCAGACCCAGACCTCCACAATGGCGTTGGTCGTGTGGCTTATGCAAAGAAGACCACCCCCTGAAGTCTTGCAATACATTTTTGAGAGCCAGCGATTATGAACGCTACGAAGTCGTCTTGTTGAAACGTTACTGCACAAATTGCCTCGCAAGATCTCACCGAGCTAATGATTGCAAAGCTGAAGGATCTTGTCGTATTTGCACAAAACGTCACCATACGCTTCTTCACTATGCTCCACAAATCAAAAAAGTACTTTCAGCGAACAGCTCCGGAGTTACAAAAAAGATGGGTCGCCCTCAACATAAATTAACGTCAGAGACTCAACACGATGTCAACAGCTCACAACCGAATCTGTCAAAAATTAAGTCAGGAGTTCAACAAATTGCAAGCTTCACTCAACAAAATATTGAAAAAATTGCTATTGAGGCCAAAATCAAAGCCCCACAACCAAAGGATGATATTCTATCACTGCATAAGTTAAAATCAACAATAACTTAAACATCATCAGTACCTTCATTTATGTGGCCAAACGTATTTATCCCAACGGCTACCGTCCGAATTGCCACTAGAGGAAAATCTGATATGTGGTCATATATAAGAATTTTAATAAACCAGTGCTCAACCACCTCTAAAATTGCTTCAACAACCGTACAAAAGTTGGGTCTCGTAACCAAAGAGAAGGAAGGTCATCGTTTTGCCGCTGTTCATATCCGCTCACGCAATACAAAAAATATGTATAACCACAAGATACTCGCCTTAATCACCGAGGATCTACCACGTCGCCCCTATTTAGCCCCTATCAGCGATCATCCATACGAAGAGTTTTCTGAAGATATGTTGGCCGATATGGACCCTCGCTCTAATACTCTTCTTAAGCTAGAATTGGGAAGTGACATATATTTTTCAATTCGACGTGATGGTGTTATCGAGTTGGAGATGGGAGAGGTTATCGCTCAAAAAACAGCTTTGGAATATATTATCGTGGGACCAACAAATAAACTTTATTAAAAGCCTCACCTAATCATGGGGGGCGGAATGTTTAGAATAGCCACGACCTCCTGTACCATTAACGGTACAGGTCAACAATGTATTTATTTTCTATTCCTTTTATAAATACTCTTTCTTATTAAGTCATACATGAAGAGATGTTTAAAAAATATGTTAGTCTTACTTAAGCAGTGACAAAGTTAAAACAAACATAAGTGACAAACAAAAAAAACATTGAATTTAACATTAAATTGTAAAACAACAAAAACATAAAGATTTTTTTATTATAACACAACACTAAACAAAAAACTTCAATTAAAAAATATTATAATTAACGTTTATACAAAACACTCAATAAACAAACAAAAAAGGGAATTTTAATTTAAAACATAAACAAAAAGAACCGTGTTTTTATTTAGAGATTAAAAACTTAGCCCCTAAACATTGGTCCTTCGAACCGGATAAAAAATTAAAAAAGTGTTGTGAGTGATAAAAAATTTTTTGCAAAATTTGTGTCGAATAGTGGTGCTAAAAGTGTTTGGTTATTAAACATTAAAGACAGACCCAAGTAAAGTTTTTAAAATAAAGTTTTTAAAATTTGTTTTCCTCTGAAAAACATTTGTTTAAAGTTGACCTTGAGAGGTGACTTTAATTTGCCCTTTTAGAACATTAAATTTCAACAAAATAAAGAAGTTTTGCTAATTTACCAACAACAATATTTAAGACAGAACATCGCAGCAATAACGGAGATCTTCAACATCAACAAGAAGCGAGCAGCGACAGCTCAACGACGTCAACAACTTTAACCAACTTAAAATAAGTATAAAAAAAAAACACAGAGCAGGTACTGTGAAATTTAACTTACAACAAAAATAAATTGTGAAGACAGAGACCTAGAAAAAAAAACTTAAATTCTCAACAATAACTTCTTGCGTGTGTTTGTTATTGTTGTCCCTTGCTGCTATTTTAATTCTGCTGCACTTGTAAAACATCATAGGGTTGCCATCAAAAGACAACCTTATAAGTTTCCGGGGACAATTTTTTTACAAATTGGCTTTCAATTATTATAAAACATTGTTTTATCACTAGCAGGTACTTTTTTGACCCTCTATTGATAAAATTATTATCAGTCAACGGACTTTTGCTGCCATTTTATAGTCTTTTTCATTCGATCCTATTTATTGTTGACCCAATATTTCAAAATGCCTTTGGACAAATTTGTCAATTGTACGAACGACTTGTTAGACTTTGAAAGCGTTCATTCCGAGACAAGAACCGAAGACAATATTCACGCATTGGAAGTTCTTCGCGTCGAACTCGCCTCACTTTGGACCCAAACAAAAATGACTTATGAGGAATGCCGTGACTTAAAGCAGGGACCAGACGATAAACCAATTGATAAAAATAAACTTCGGGATCGGTACAAACAGGCGCTCACAGCATATAAAAGTTGTGCTGCTTCTATCAATGCAGAAATTCAAGTCTTAACGGACACAGCGGTTAACAAATCCGAACGTCGATCATCCTCCAACCCACCAACATTGGACAACAATTCAGTTTCGTACATGAGGCTGCCACAGTGCGACATGGACCCATTTTACGGAGACCCTACAAAATGGCCCACATTTCGCGACCTTTTTACTGCAATCTGTTTAAGGAGCGATAAAATGGGAAAAATTGAAAAACTCATATACCTGAAACAGAAAATAGGAGGTGATGCAAATATAGTTCTTGGAAACATTCCTATGACCAACGATGGATTTGACCTTGCTTGGGATAGATTCAAAGGTTACAAAGCTCGGCAAACGGTGTTTTAGAAACACTTGACTCTTTGAACATCAAACATTGTTGTTGGGACCCAATTATGGTTTTTATCTGTCAAGTAAAGCTTCCTCGAATATTTGTAGAGGAGTTTGAGAATACCCTGGACGACTGTGCAGATATCCCAAATTGGACGCAATTTAATAAATTTTTAACGAAAAAATTTAAAACACTACAATCAAGCGTAAATATCAAGGCCACAAAACTGCCAGATGTTCAATCTCAATGCGGGAATAAGCCCAGTACGAAAGGGAAAAAGGTACATTCATTACAAATCAATACGACACAAATTAAAAGTGGGTCTAATCACAAAACTCACTCGCAATTAACCAAAAAGGGTAATCGAAATTACTCAAATACTAATTGCCCTCATTGCAAGGAGTCACACCTACTTCGAAAATGCCCCAAATTTTTGAAAAGCAACGTCAATGATAAAATTCAAATAACTAGAGTCACAAATGCTTGTTTTAATTGCCTCGGTGCAAATCATAGCGTCAAGAGTCAATATAGCTGTAGATTATGTGGTCAAAAACACAATACCCTACTACATACGGGGATAGGGCCTCAATCTTCAGTTTTAGTTCACCAAAATAGCGCGATGCGGCCGAGCACTAGCGCCGCAGCCCTCACATCAAACATACAGTCCACTTTTTATTCAAATTCTGCAATTCCCACGACCACAGCACTGACCTTACGAGCAAAACCCCCAAACAATAGAGAAACTTTGCTATTCACTGCAATGGTAGACATCGAAATCAACGGCCAACGATACCAGGCAAGAGCTATCATCGACCCTGGATCACAAACAACGTTTATATCGGACAAGTTAAAGAACAAACTAGCGATACCTTCGACAAGAAACCCACTTCAGTTCAGTGGTATGACTGACAGCTCGGGTACTTCTGTCAAAGCCTGTTTATTTAATCTTTGCTCCAGAGTTGACCCCAATTTCAGATTAGAAGTCTGGGCACAGGTAGTGAGAGGCATGACACTACTTTTGCCAACTCAAACGTTGGATCTTACGGATCTCAGTGAGGCTGCAGGACTAGAACTTGCAGACCCTCATTTATATCAAAGTAGACCTATCGACTTAGTCATTGGCCTCGATATAGGCAAATTCACATTTTGCCTTCAAACACCTATGCGCATAGTACGCCCACTTTTGGCGCATAGAACCGTATTTGGCTGGGTTGTGGGGGGATCGGCACAGGAAACGAACGCTATCTCACTCCTCAAACTCTCACACGCTTTTGGGAGGTGGAGGAAACCCCAAAGAAGATTTTGAGGTCAGATGAGGACATATTTTGTGAGAAAAACTTCCAATCTACAACGCGTAGAATCGAAAACGAAAGATATTTGGTCACCCTACCCTTTAAAAATGATAGAGAGTTAGGGAATTCAAGGAACATCGCCATGGCTCAATATTTGAGAATGGAGCGAATCCTTAATTAAAAACCTGACATAAAGGAACAATATGATCAGGTAATATCGGAATACCTTGAGCTGGGGCATATGAGAAAATTATCTCCCCTGGATATACAAAAAACCCCAAATTATTATCTGCCGCATCACGCAATAATAAAACCTGATAGGCTTACAACAAAACTTAGAGTAGTTTTTAACGCCTCTTGCCCGTCTTCAAATAAGAAAAGTTTAAACGACATTCTGCATCCAGGACCCATACTTCAACAGGACTTAGTGCTCCAAATACTGAAGTGGAGATTCTTTCAATTCGTCTTCAACGCCGATATCACAAAAATGTACCGGCAAATACTTATCGACCCAACTCAAACCAAATATCAAAGGATATTATTTAGAAAATCTCAAGATGACCCCATCGAAGATTTTGAGCTCCTTACAGTGACGTTTGGAGTTAATTGTGCCCCGTTCCTGGCCATTAGAACACTCCTCCAAATAGCAGAAGATTTCAAAGTAACACACCCCTTAGCATCACACATTTTAAAAGAAAATATGTACGTAGATGACGTCTTAGCCGGTGGGCACACTTTAAACGATGCCATCGAATCCAGAAGAGAACTATCTGCTGTTTTAAAATCGGTCGGTTTTGACCTAATGAAGTGGACCTCCAATGACCCACGTGTTATCCAGGATTTGCCAAACGAGACTCTACTACCTCTTGATTGGTTAAATTTTTCCGAAAATGCTGGAACAAAGACCCTGGGAATAAAATGGAACATTTTCTCAGACTCTTTCACCTTTACGGCTCCAGAAATCGAATTAAAACAAAATTATACAAAAAGAGAAGTTTTATCCACAATTGCCAAATTCTTTGACCCTTGCGGATGGCTGGCCCCAATCATAGTAGATGCGAAGTTGATTATGCAGCAGATTTGGCTGGATAAAATTGACTGGGACGAAATCTTGAAAACTTTGACTTGCATAAAATGGAAAAATTTTTTTTTTAAAATTGGCCTTCAATAAATACTCTGAAAATACCCGATGGATTCATTATAGCCCCTCTTGTAATGTAGAACTCCATGGGTTTTGCGACGCCTCAGAGAAGGCTTATTCAGCGGCCCTATACATCAGGACCCAGCTTCCAAACAATTGTATCCACACTTTTCTTTTGGCTGCAAAGACCCGTGTTGCACCCATCAAAAACGTTTCACTACCCCGCTTGGAGCTATGTGGATCTGTCCTATTTGCAAGCTTAACTTCAGCGATTTCGCCAACCCTTCAGATACCCACTTTGAAGACCTATTTTTGGACCGACTCAACCATTGTCAGTGGCCAGTACCATTTTCTCCACATGAGACATACATTGAACCGAAGCCAATTTAAGTCTTAACAACAAAGGTTTAAGAAGACCCTTTAATTCGCTTTTCATCTCTACCACATGCTTATAGAGTAATCGCTTACATTTTGCGATTCTGGAGAAATACCGGCGCAAATCGTACCCATCTTAGAATTTCTTCAAGGGACATCACAGCAGAAGAAATCAAGGCAGTCAAAAATCGACTTATAATTTTGACACAAAAACATGCTTTTTCAGATGACTACCAAAAGCTATCACAAAAGGTCAAAATTTCTCCTAGCAGCAGGCTTTTGACCCTCAACCCATTTATCGACAGCCTAGGTATTATCGAGCCAATGGTCGACTCGCTCAATCGCCAGCTCTGACCTATAATGAGCGTCATCCAATTTTGTTGCCTTACGATTCCAAATTTTCACGATTGATTACCGAATTCACCCATAAGATAACTCTACATGGCGGAAATTAACTTATGATACGAGTTTTACGAACTGAGTTCTGGATATTTAGACTGAAGCACCTAGTGAAAAATGTAATTTACAATTGCAAAACATGTGTCTTAGATAAGAAACAGACACAAAATCAAATAATGGCTTCGTTACCTCCAGAACGAACGAACCTCGCCCGACCTTTTGAAACCACGGGAATAGATTATGCTGGCCCTTTTAACATCCGAAGCTTCACTGGTCGAGCTTGTCTAATCACAAAAGGGTATGTCTGCGTATTCGTATGCTTTACTACCAAAGCCATACATCTCGAAGCAGCAAGTGATTTGTCTGCCCAAGCCTACTTAGCTGCATTTGCACGATTCATAGAAAGGCGTGGTTGTCCTGCTCTTGTATATTCCGATAACGGAACCAACTTTGTCGGTGCTGCAGAGCTCATCAAAAAGGATCGCCTAGAATTTATGAAAAATCTTCAAAATCAAGTGCTTCATCACTATAGTCATCAAAATCTTGACTGGAAGTTCATCCCTCCTGGCGCCCCTCACATGGGCGGACTTTTGGAAGCGGGCGTAAAATCCTTCAAGACCCATTTAAAGAAAATGATGCCGAATATGAAATTCACCTTTGAAGAGCTTTTTACAATTTTGACCCGAATAGAGTCTTGTTTAAACTCTAGACTTTTAAGTCCTGCTAGCGATGACCCTAATGACCTATCACCATTAACTCCTGGACACTTTCTCATTGGTGCTCCATTAATGACCTCAGCTGAGCCTGATCTAAGCAGCGAAAATCTGACCTTATTCAACCGCTGGAAACGCCTCAGGATCATCTATCACTCATTTTGCCAAAGATGGAAGTCTGAGTATCTGACCGAACTTCATCGCAGATACAAATGGAAAAACCAAAAAAAAAATGTTAAAGTTAACGACCTTGTCGTCATCAAGGACAACAACTTACCTCCCAACGAGTGGAAACTAGGTCGTATTGTTAAAACCTATCTGGGAGCCGATCAAAATAGTCGGGTCGTCGACATACGTACCTCCAATGGAATTTGTACTAGACCCATTAGCAAAATAGTTGTGTTATACACAAACTAACATGACCTTTATTCACAAATGTTTTCCAAGCTAATACCTTTCCATCTTTCATACTTACAGACATGGCAACCTTCAGACCCAGACCTCCACAATGGCGTTGGTCGTGTGGCTTATGCAAAGAAGACCAGCCAGCGATTATGAACGCTACGAAGTCGTCTTGTTGCAACGTTACTGCACAAATTGCCTCGCAAGATCTCACCGAGCTAATGATTGCAAAGCTGAAGGATCTTGTCGCATTTGCACAAAACGTCACCATACGCTTCTTCACTATGCTCCACAAATCAAAAAAGTACTTTCAGCGAACAGCTCCGGAGTTACAAAAAAGATGGATCGCCCTCAACATAAATAAACGTCAGAGACTCAACACGATGTCAACAGCTCACACCCGAATCTGTCAAAAATTAAGTCAGGAGTTCAACAAATTGCAAGCTTCACTCAACAAAATATTGAAAAAATTGCGATTGAGGCCAAAATCAAAGCCCCACAACCAAAGGATGATATTCTATCACTGCATAAGTTAAAATCAACAATGACTCAAACATCATCAGTACCTTCATTTATGTGGCCAAACGTATTTATCCCAACGGCTACCGTCCAAATTGCCACTAGAGGAAAATCTGATATGTGGTCATATATAAGAATTTTATTAAACCAGTGCTCAACCACCTCTAAAATTGCTTCAACAACCGTACAAAAGTTGGGTCTCGTAACCAAAGAGAAGGAAGGTCATCGTTTTGCCGCTGTTCATATCCGCTCACGCAATACAAAAAATATGTATAACCACAAGATACTCGCCTTAATCACCGAGGATCTACCACGTCGCCCCTATTTAGCCCCTATCAGCGATCATCCATACGAAGAGTTTTCTGAAGATATGTTGGCCGATATGGACCCTCGCTCTAATACTCTTCTTGAGCTAGAATTGGGAAGTGACATCTATTTTTCAATTCGACGTGATGGTGTTATCGAGTTGGAGATGGGAGAGGTTATCGCTCAAAAAACAGCTTTGGAATATATTATCGTGGGACCAACAAATAAACTTTATTAAAAGCCTCACCTAATCATGGGGGGCGGAATGTTTAGAATAGCCACGACCTCCTGTACCATTAACGGTACAGGTCAACAATGTATTTATTTTCTATTCCTTTTATAAATACTCTTTCTTATTAAGTCATACATGAAGAGATGTTTAAAAAATATGTTAGTCTTACTTAAGCAGTGACAAAGTTAAAACAAACATAAGTGACAAACAAAAAAAACATTGAATTTAACATTAAATTGTAAAACAACAAAAACATAAAGATTTTTTTATTATAACACAACACTAAACAAAAAACTTGAATTAAAAAATATTATAATTAACGTTTATACAAAACACTCAATAAACAAACAAAAAAGTGAATTTTAATTTAAAACATAAACAAAAAGAACCGTGTTTTTATTTAGGGATTAAAAACTTAGCCCCTAAACAAATATGATGGACCAAAAAATGTTAATAAAAGGTAATGTTTTATTTCCACTTGCTCATCCAAAAGAGATTTCTTTCATATGCTAAAAAATTTAATTCTTTTATGACTTTTTTTAATTGCCGGTAAAACATTTCACTTTCTTTGTTTTTCTCTGATTCATTTCTGAACATTAATGTACATTTGATCTTTCGATTCAAAATATGATGAATGAATACATTTATGACAGAATGTCAATTCATATGTGATAACGTATTATATACATGTGGTAATATATGCCAAATATCTTCACATATGATTCCAAACATTGCGATGTATGACGTTTTTCACTAAATATGTGTGCTCATATATGCTTACATATATGACATTTATGCATTCATAAATGTCATGTATGCTCACACATTATTGATGTGCGAACATACACGATTCCATAAATGGCAACGTTTGAACATGTATTCTTATTTTTTACCGGGAAGTCAAAATTAAACCAAATAAACAAGATTCTGAATGCGGCAGTCAGATGTTCCCTTGGACCATTTAGGACAACTCCATTTCAAAATATGCTCTATGAGTCAAACATAACACACCTAGAAACTCAATTAAAAATTGCGCTGACCAAACTATCGCGCACATTCTGTAATAATCCCAACAAACTTCTGGATTTCATTATGAAGAAAATCAAAAGTAACCGCAAAAATTCTCTCCACTGTTGCTAGATTAAATATAAACACCGATACGTTACAATTTAGATTCAAACAATTTTAAAGTAATTTTAAAGAAAAGCCTCCATGGTTACTTAAACAAAACTGTGTCAATATGTCACTCCACAAACTTAACAAAAATCAGCACAACCCGTTTTAATTTCGAACTCTGTTTGAAGAACTCCGGGAAAACTAGCAGGGAAACAAGTTCATCTTAGCACACCGCTCAAAGTCTGAAAATTTAGTTAGCTATAGTGTCACAACAGAAAGAGAGGTCATCAAGGCATCAATTCGGCATTGTATTTCAAATGCAAAAAATGTCCAGGGATTACATTAAACAATAGTTTTAGATGGAAACACCAATATTTAAAATCCGTAGCTCACAATTTTAGTTCGCAACACTATATCACTTTAGTAAAATCTCGATCCTTTATGTTCCTCTCGTCTAAAGTACATACACTGAAATTCAAGATTTCGTCGTGGAATTGTCAACAAAATAATTTTTTTTAAATTTATTTATTTAGTTTATTTAAGTAAAATAAAGTTATGTGGAGTGCAGAAATTGAGTTTACAATCTCCTGGTGTAATGGAGAGGGCCGAAATGTGCCTTCCAAATATTTGGCTATTTTTTACTTACCTTTACAACGCTGTATACGGCTTGAGCGTAAAGTAAATTTACTTCCACAGGATCCTGTGATAATTCACGAATAGATTTAAACAGCCTTTTTTTAAATACAAATCTATTTTCTCCTGATGACGATCCATTTGTTAAGCGTCGATATGCCACAGATGTGGGTTGCAATTTAACTTGCTTTAATTCCCATGCAGCTATTATATCATATAGGTAATCAAACGATTTAATGTGTTCCTCTCCAATGGAACGCGACTGAAATATTGCCCAACCATCTGTATTGGATAAATTTAGTTTTTCAGCTAGTTTTAAAACAGCGTCACCAGCGGTATCTGTTGGATGAACATCAATTGCTTTTGTCCGACCATCCAAAAAGAAAAACCGACATACAATAGTTCCCAGTCGTTTCATAGCCTAAACAAATATATTGTAACATTAATTTTTAATAAAACTGAACACTGCAATAGATAAATAAAACAAAAACAATTGAAGGGTTTAGTGCAGTAACAAGATAAGCCCAAAATAAAAATATTGAAATAATCGTCTTCAAAGTTTCAAAAAATATGTCATTAAAGAAATTAGACGCTCGATAGTCGCAATGGGTGTTGAAAGATGTCTTCTATATTATATCGAACAATGGACACCAGGAAGCCAGTGCCAACCATGGTTTTTTTAAGAAAAGTGTAGCTTATTATTTTATTGGATAAAGGTTTTTATAGAACTTTATACTTCCCAAAAACATATAGCTTTACAACAGGGCTTTCGTACTTTAGACACTGTAGTGCAAGGGTGCCCAAGCCCTATGCGCTGGGTGCTCATTTGTTTTTGTAAAAGCACTTAGCTATAGGCTGTGTGTTTTAATACACACACAGAACACTCAGCACTAGCAATACGAAATACACAAACAACTTTGTCTTATTAGTTTTTTTGTCGTTATTCACTGTATATACGCAAGTGCAAAGCAACAACACTTTCGTATGCTTTGCTGGTAAACATTGACGACAGCGATCATCAATGTAGATCTTGTTTTTGTTTAACGTAAGATATGAAATATTTTTTTTCTTTGTATGGATTGGTTTTTAAAATAAAAAATATTGAATCAAAATTAGATTTATTTAAATGTATTGGTGTTTGCTCTTCCATAAGGAACTTTTGGGCACCCCTGCTGTAGTGTATACATGATGTGGCATATTATTAAACTACACATGCATACACTTAACATACATGATTGCATTGGAAATAATTATTGCAGCGCAAAGTACAATTAGTTTGATTTTGTTTAAAGTATTTTGACACTCTCAGTTTCATTGTGGGTAATTTATTTAAGCCACTAATGAAAACTGATCGAATTCCTAACTCTTCGTATTTCAATAAGAATAACAAAGTGGGAATTATATGTGTCACCAATAAACTACAAGTGGTTATTGATAAATTATTATTGATGTAACTTGACGTTATTTTTTAGCATCCGACAAACAATGCAACAATGTATGTTTGGTAGAATAAGTTATTGAGTGCTTTTTAGAAAATCACTCATAGGAGAATTATAATATTTCTATTAAGTATAATTTAAGAAATTGAATGTACTATGAAATCACTCGAAGGGGAAGTGAAAAACTTCTTAGAATATTATGTATAAAAAACCCCAACAAATTTTCATAACGACAGAGTTTGATTCTAGACACAAAAAGAAAGCATCTTTTATTTTACTCCATCAATAGGTCGATCTTGCCGCCTACAAAATATTTCACTGAGCGATCCTACCGCCTATAATACAAGGCGATCCTAACGCCCATATTACAAGGCGATCTTGCCGCCTTATATTATATGGCGATCCTGCAAACTGCTTCATCTGGAGATTGTCTAGAGTGCTCAAATGATAGCACCTAGAGGTACCATTTTGTGTTGAAAGGCAACACATTTGGAGTATTCGATTTAACATCAAATAAAATATAAATGTGCAACCAGAAGCCAGCACCCCAGAAAGAAGGACTTCAAGAATTTTAATGAGGCAAGTAACAAGAAAACCACCACCATCCAAGCCATGTATGGACAAGAATCAACGAAGTAGAACTTCATGATGAATAATTTTTAAGAAACCCGCCAAAAGATGTGAAAAAAGCACAAAATTTATTATTTTAAAAACGAAGTGCGTCTAATCCACACTCGTGTGGCAGTAAGCGTTAACCGCTCGTGGAAAATATTTTTTTTTTTTTAAATACAAAAAGTGAAAGTTAAAAGAAAGTTTTTTTTTAAAGTTGTTAAAAGAAAAGTTATTTTTTTTAAAGAAAAAAATAACATAAAATATATTGAGAAAATTAAAATTAAAAAAAAAAAAACAAAAAAATAGACAAATTTTTTTTTATATAAGAACAAAAAAAAAAAGAAAATCTAAAATAAATTTAACATGAAAAAAATTTGTACGATATTAATTGTTATTCTAGTATTTTCAATATTTTCTTTCGTGATTGTCAATTTAATTTACATAACCAACACGGTTAAACGAAAAGAGAATGAGATAGTAGATTCGGGACGACAACAGGTCTATAATTTGAAAACCATAAAAGACATTTTTTTTCATTTTTATAAGAATAAAGATAGATAATGTTGGTAATCGTGAAAATACTAATGAAAATTTTAAGAAATTGTTAATTAAAACTTCCATAAAAATAATTGATAGGTATATATAAAGAAAAACATTAAATTTTGAAAAATTAGTATAAAAGATAAAATATATGTAAGAAATAAAAAAAAAATTTTAATGATTTTATATGGATAACCTTGAAATTTTTGGTGTTGGGCACAGAAGAAAAAATAGAAGACCATTTAGCAGAAACTGACAATATAGCAGAAGGAGGGAAAACACTACACGACAAGAGAATTTAACACTTCGTCAGGCACATATTTTGAGCCCTTAGTTCTGGCACATGATGTCTGGCCAGACCCCTATACATTTACATGCATTTGTATGGAAATAAGGGCTGTTTGCCGTTAAATTTTTTACTAAGATAGGAAAATATTTGTTATATTTTGTGTTTCTATTTCTTTTTACTATGTTATTAGCTACCTGAGGAAGAAAAAATAGACCTGAAAAATTCTTTGGAATGAAAAGGGCAACAATTTTTTTGTTCTATATATATTTCTCTTTATTATGGGTAAAGTAATAAATGTTTATGGCAAAATAGAAAATTATTATGAAGAATACATTGATTTTTTTATTCAGAATTTTGCGGAAGGCAACAAAAACATAAATAATCTACTTTTGAATGTTGCTGACAAACAGGATTGTTGCATTTGCAGCAAAAAAAAGCGTGTCTTACGGCGTATTTTGTCACCTTGCTGCAGGCAAATTCTGCAATCTTTTTTGGCAGCTAGTGTGTCTGGACCACTGCGTGAAGCCACATTACGGTTTGCTATATTGAGAGGTCTCCCAAAGTACGCTTCAAATGCTATACGAGTTGTTGGTTGAGCCACAATGTGCGGATTATTGATGCTATTTTCAACGTTGGCTAGTACCAATTGCTTTGCAAGTTTATATAAAAATATGCGTCTTCTTTCTTTTTTTGTATTTTCATCATTTAGCTTACATATAATGTAACTTGCCAATGCCATCACAGCAATGATGTTGCAGAAAAACGAGTATGTCCAGCGTCTGGTTGACCGTTTTGTTGTGTAATGAGTTAGCATTTGATCCATCGTATCGACTCCGGCTTTACTTGAATTATAAAATAAAATTGCTTCCGGTTTCATGGCTACGCCTTCAACATATTTCGTGTAATGCACGGTTGAAATTAAATTGACTGCCTTATTTTTTTTGGGCACGTAGCTGCAAAGTGCAACAAGATTTTCATGAAAACCAAACACACTTGAAAGAATTGGTCGTCTGGTGCTCTTCATAACTTCCTTAGGAAGACATCTTTTGTTTGCTCGAATGGTGCCAACAAATGCCAGTCCCATAGCAGCCAGTCGTTTAGCGCCGTTCAATGAGGTGAAAAAATTGTTCTGCCGCTGTTTGCGTAACAATTTGCGAAATACATTAGAACGTTTTCACCTTGATTTATCTCCCGATTGTTTCCTTCCTTTCCAGTGTATAGTTTTCATTTCAATGGAAATTTAGTCTTAGTATCGCATGCCCACCAAACTTTGATCCCATACCTTGTAGGTTTTGATGGGATATATTGGGTGAACTTGGTGCGCCCACGATACGGACACAACTGCTCATCGATGGTGATATTTTCATAAGGTTCATAATAATTTTGCAGATTTTCATTGAGAAAGGTCCCGGATAGGAGCTGCTTTATCTGTTTGCTGTCGGGCGACTATTATCGAAACGAATATATCTGGACAGAGTAATGAATCGTTTGTGCGACATAGCCGCACGGAATATGGGCAGCGAATCAGAACGCCACAATATTCTGGAGTCTTGCATATTATTATGGCTGAGACCAGAAGCCAACAAAATCCCAATGAATGCATCTAGCTCAGAGCTTGTCAAATCAATCCATTTTCTTTGGGTAGACTCTGGATGTTCTTCATTCCATTTTCTAATTGATTCTCGCCCATGCCGATTTGTTTCACTAATGTTGACGAACGTAATATTGGTTGAGAAAAATTGCTTGAATACCTCAACTGGATTGGTGAGCCTTGTTTTTGTTCCAGATCGAAAACGCATGATATTATGCTGGCGCAAACGAGATGCAGGGGGTTCAGTTTCGTTCCATTTAGTACCGTCTTTACCATAAAAACAGCCTGAGTCGACTTCATTTGCTGCTTCAGCATCATTTCCACTTTCTTCTTCTTCTTCATCTACATCTTCATCACTATCATAAAGTTTGTTAGGTTCAATTTCCAAATCATTTTCTATGTCTGATGCATCATCTTCTGGCACATAATCAGCAGTGTCGTCACCATCGTTTTCAAAAACATCATAATTTTCATCAGCTTCTACCTGACTTTGAAAATCACGCACTAATGCCTCTGACAATTGGGGTTGCAAAGTCGCGCTACGCAAGCGTGTATTATAAATAAATTCCAGTTCATCAGCCATAATATACTAACAACGCAACAAATCTACCTGCGTAAAATTATTCACAAGTTCAAAATTACCGCACAAAAACTAGATTACTTCTTCACTGTTCAACGTTCAATGAATAACTAACTCACAAACAAAATCAGAAGAAAGAAAGAAACATAAAAGAATAAAGTAAATACAAATTTCCAACTCGTGCTTTGCCTATGCGTTCATACAAAATGCATAGGGGTCTGTCCAGACACCATGTACCAAAAGTAAGGTGAAGATTTTTTATTTGGCTTTTTTGTCCTGTTCCAAGGACTGTTTTTCAATTATTAATTTATACATCGAAAGCCAACAATATTTTGGGAGATTACCTGAAATTACAGCCATGTACCTAAAATAGAAGTATGCTAAATTGAAGCATGAAAATTAAATATGTCTGGCCAGAACCATGTGCCACTTCGAGGGTTAATATAAACATTTTGGTATAATAGATAAAAGGTAAAATAAAAGCAGGGCAAAGAACACAGTTGAGAAAATTCCGAAGGGCAATAGGTATTAGAGAACCACAAAGTGTGTGGCATGATACAACCATAGAGGAGGAAATTTGTTTAACGAAGAAAAAAGTTTTAAAACAAGACCATTGAAAAAGAATTAGAATATGTGACCTTCTCCGAGAAAAGGGACCTAGTGTGTCAAAAAACGGGTTTGGACTTAAGAGTGGATTCTGGTACCTAAAAGGGTGTAGAGTAAGATGAAATGAGTTAGATTTCTGATAAAAATTTATTTACCCCATAAAAACGTACAAAACGAACTTGGGAAAATCGATAAAAATGGTGATTTTATGGTGAAAAAAAAAAAATACGTCACCACATAGGCATGACGTCACCAAAGTCGTCTCAAAAGATTTTTTCACCACTAAAATTTTTTTCCACCTAAAAAAATTTTTTTCATCTAAAAATTTTTTTTCTACCAAAAAATGTGCTCACATCCAAAAAAGTTTTAAATCTCAAAAAAAATTGTTCACCTCCATAATTTTACGTCAAAAGTTTTACATTATTTGTATCAAATCCAGTAGAGAACATTTTTTAGTATATTGGTGGAGGGTTTTCAAAGATTTGGCCCTGCCGAATTTAAGCCTTTTTTTACTTGTTTTTTTTTTTAGTTTTCGACTTCAAGTTTCATATAAACTTTTATAAACGGAAATAAGCATTTTAGGCTTCAGTATAAACAAATTATTAGACAAATTTGTATCTGGCGAGAATATCTGAGTACAAATTTATATTCAAGTAAAATTTCTAACCTTTTAATACAAACACTATAGACAACAAAATTTCTTAGGCTGATTTTGGTTCTAAAACTATATAAATTACAAACTTTGGTACATAATATTTTTTGTGGGTATGTATATTGACTAGTGTTTTCAATCCGGTTAATCGATTAACCGCTTCCTCGATTAATCGCCTCTATTTCGGTTAATGTCGAAACAAATGATTTAAAACTCAAATAATTATTCGACCCGATTAATCGGTTAAAATAGGTCAATTAACTGGTTAAATTTTTTGTATGGTTTTTTTATGTTATTATTTCTAAAATCTTCCTAATTTCTTTAACTTTTACTAAGAATATAGCGAGAAAAGCTTAAAAAACACATTTACTAAAGTATAATCAAATTCTTTTAAGATCAAGTGAAGGAGATTCTTAATTCTTAAGGATCAGTGTAGGCTTTAGGAAATTCAATAGACAATTTTTAATTTTTGTATAAATTCCTTAAAAAATCTGTCAAGAACATTTTTTTTGAAATCGGTTCCCAACCAAATCTATACTTCATGTTCAGTTAAAACAAATTCCATGGAACCCGAACCTGTTTACCTAAACTTAAATGTAAGATATATCTAACTAGAACCAGAAGTTGTTCTAGGAATACTTGGTTACTTTTTAAATAATTTCCATCAAAAATTATCGGTGTTAAAACCGACAGAAAAACAGATTATAAAGGGCAACAACTAGTCGTTCTTAGAAACAAAAAAATTTCCTTAAATTATTGATCCAGGTTCTAAAAAATAACTCGCTCTCAAAAATTCTTATATTCTGAAGATTTAAAAGCTAAAGCATCCAAAATAGGCAGAGATTAAACAAAAAACCGTTTAAAATGTGTATTTTGTAAGTATTTTTCTAAGAAGAACTATGACGTTACTTATGTTATATCAAAACTTTTGAAAGAGCACAATAACTTAAGTAGAACCCAAAAAAGGAATTTGTACAATAGGACTAGACAGGAATATGCGTATTCAAAAATTTTATAGCCTTCAAAATTTGGGAAATTTTCTTAAGTGGACTTAAGTGCCTTTGTCAAAAATCTATAGATATTTATCATTTTATTTCGCATATTATGAAATTACAATCACTGACCAGATACTGACAGTAAAAGTTCTGTCAAGCTTTGCAAATTTCGCAAAAACAACACAATATTTGTAAATAGTTCCTATTGAATAGTGTTTGAAGGCATCTCTAGTTTATTTATAAAATTTTCTAATTTCTCGGAAATAAAAATCCGGCCTTGTCAAAAAAATGTCTACACTACGCTTATCCGTTTTAGGCATTAGGGTTTACTTACACTGAACATGTTTGACCACACTTTCTTTGAAATAAGTCCTCAGTTATCTCTCAAAAAACCCAAGATTCTTAGACCTGATTCTTGAAAATGTCTCAGATTGCTTTGAATTTCCCTAAACAAACACTATACCACAAACGCAGTAAAATAAAGGTATACATTTATTTTGCATTAAACGATTAATCGCTGATTTTGCCGATTAATCGACCGGAATAACTGGTTAATCAATTTTTTACATTTTTCGAATAATGCTCTAACCGGCTAACCGGCAGGGTCAAATAATTGGAAACACTAATATTGACCCATTCCCGGCAGTGCTATAAGCACACGCGAGCATGTCCTGATCCAATTGTAGGTCCATATTTTGGAGACAGGACTTAGCTTTGAAATTTTCACCGGATTTGTATTTGGGACTTTCTACCAACCTTCTCCACCAAAATTAATCAGATAAAAAATGTGCTGACCGGTATTGGGTTAAAATAATATGTTCTTTTGATTCCAAATTTGTTTTAAGTACAAATCAAATGAATGTATAACATTACACATCGGTGCTTTCTGAAATTACTTTGTCATTATTTGGCACAAAGTCTTTATCCACCAAACTGTTATTAACTTCCAAAAAATCTTCCCTTTCGCTTTTAATTTGTCAGTATTCATTATTTTGTTCCGAGGTGTAACTTTTTGATAATTGAAATTTAATTGGAAATTAGGAAAAAAATGTTCATGTGATGTTGTTACGGTTTAGGTGGTAAAATGAACGTATAAAAACAGTTTTTGAAATCATGTGGCTTATCATGTTACTGTACCATGCCCTTCAATTATAAAAAAAATATTTCATGTATTTACACCATCTCCAAATATAAAACTTTTTTTAAAATATTTAAAAAATTTGCTGTTAGACTTTTTAGTCAGAATCTATCTTAAAGATGCATCATTACAGAACTGTTAAAATTTGTATTTGCTGTGGTTAAGCAGTGTCAATTATACCAAAAAAAAAAACTGAACCCATGACTGGTGAAAAGACAACATACTACTTAACTGGCGCTGACGAAATGAATCAATTTTTTAGGACCCAAAAAAATTTAGTGGCGCGGTATTTAATTATATCCATTTTGATACTCTTTAATATTTGATCCGAAAAATTGTTGATCGAACTGGATCCAGCAAATTACATCCAGAAAAATTTTTGGATCAAATACAGGTGACTTTTTAAATCATGTTATTTTGACACTGATAAATTTTTTATGTTCTAAATATTGACAATCAATTAGTATACTACCTCTTCGGACCAAAATGAGCCGTTTTACGATTACACAACATTGGGAAATGTTGTAGAAAAGAAGTTTTGCCGAAATGATGCAGAAACTTGCGTACAGTTTGTGCAAAATATTCGCGTGACTGGCTTGTAAGGTGACAACACTCATGGTCCAGACTTATGAACTGTTTGCACAAACTTGCGTACAGCACGCGAGTTACAAAAAATAAAAGTCTTCAAGCTTTAGTTTATAATATAATCTTTATTAAAAAAAAGAAGAAAACTTTATTGTTCTTAATAAATCTTAAGACTAAATTTTTTCAAAATCAATAATTTTACTTAACACTAGTGTCGCTGCTATGAGCAATCGACAAGTACTTACCAAGCATAATTGACGGCAGCGATGTCGACGTTGTCGTTGTTTATGCTTGGAAATAAAATGTCTCAAATTACACTATGTCGTCAACCTCAACATTGTTGGTTGTTTACATATTTGAGTCAATTGTGTTATTGACTGGGCAACGGAAATGTTTATGCTGACATAGTTTTAATTCTTATTTAAGTTCATATATTTTTGGACAATAATGTTGATGTCGTCAACCTCAACATTATTGCCGCTTAATACAGGGTGAGGGTACGTAACTCCTCCCCCTTTTGTTGCAGGATTCTCCTGAATCCTGGTTTTATATTTTATATATGACATTATTATTATAATTACAGTAACTAATATAAGTATGTTAGTTGGAATTGCATATTCTATAATTTTATTTTTGTTTTTTATTTCTTTTATTGCATTAATATTTTCTATGGTTTGTATTTTTATTTCTTCTAAAGTATGAGTTTCATTAAAAGTTACATTTTCAATTTTAGGAAATACAATTTTTTCTGAGTACATGTGTTTCTTATTCGAAAAGTATTGTTCTGATATTTTTATTGTACAATTATTAAAATTGATTATATAGTTTCCATATAATGTTGTGTTTAATTCATCGCAATCAGTTTCCATTTTGCTGTTTATCATATTTTTTAGTATAATTGTTTGCTCATCAATTTGAATTATTTCTTGGTTTTTATTTTGTATTATTTTACAATCTTTCATGATGGAGCAATGTTTGGAAATTTTACATTCGTTAATATATTGGTTTTTCTTAAACGTATAAGTTTTATTATTAAGTTTAAAAATATTCTCAACTTCTGATTCTATCTCTTTGTATTGGGAGTTTGGTATAGGTACAATCATAGTAACCCTTATTTTGGTAATGGTCTTAGGAATTTTAATTACAAATACTAAATTGTTATTGCTTTCGAAAATGGCTGTCCTTATGAATTTTAGTTTGCTAATATCAATTTCATAGTCATCAATTTCGTTTTTTGTCAAAATATTTGCGTCCGTTAGGCCATTTTGTGCTGTTGTGATATAGTTCTGTATATGTTCTATGTGATTTCTAAGCATTGTTAGGATTAGTAATTTTTCATGGTATAAAGTTCGCAATATTAAATCTTTTACAGCTCGGGTTAGACCACTTTTATGTTGTGTAATTTGTTGCTGATCTTTCGATATTGTATCTTTTATTAAATTTATTGAGTTGTTGAAATGATCATTTACAATTGTTTGCTGGTTAAGGTTAGTTATTGAGTTATGTATGTTAGTGTCAATTGTGTTAAAATGGCTTGTTATATCCACTTGGTCAGTGTCGTCCATAGTTCCAAATAGATATTTCGTAGCATGTCCTATTAAGTTAATAAGTCCACGTTTACGTCTTGGATTTGGTGTTATAGTCTTTATTTTGCCAATAAGAGTTTCCGTTTCGTGATAAATAAATGTCCTTTGACTTTGAGATCGTCGGTATTATTTCTTATGGTGTTTATAACTTCGATTAATTCATTAATATTAATAACATGTGTTATAAGATCGGATTTGGTTGCGATTTCTTGGTTGTCTGAATAAGTTTCCATGTATCCTGTATTAGTTATGATTGGTGTCAGCATTATGGATGCCATTGTCGTTGTAATCATTGTTAGGAATATGATTATTATTGGTGTTGCCTGAAATGATTTCATATTTAAATTTCCTTTTTATATTTGATTTGTCTATGCCTTCTAATTTTGCTTTTCTGAATTTGGGTTGTTCTTTATGTCTAAGGTTTCGATAATTTTTTATAAATCCTTCTTGTCTGTTTTTTATATATTCTTCTCTCTTCTGATTTATCTTAGCGATCTTCTTTGTCTTTTCTTGACATAACCTTTCGTAAATTATCGCATAGTTGATAGTGTGATTGTTTACTTCTAGTGGAGTGCATTTGATTGTGCTATGATATGTGTTGTTGTACAATAATATTGCTTTGTTTATTTGTTGTGTAATAGGTAACGATTCTTCTAGATTTAATGTTCGTATTTTTTCTGTGATTGTGTTGTTCAATCTTTCGATGTCACTATTGCCCGTATGACTATTCGGCTTAGTGGCATGATATTCAATCTTCTCTTTATCAAGGAATTTTTTCACATTTATATTATTGAATTCATTGTCAAATACCATTTTCTTTACTTTTCCCCTGATAGCTAAAAATTGTTGAAGTAAATTAACCAGTGTTATGCTGTTCCTACCTGTGAGTAGAAGACAAGTAGCGTATTTTGAGAACTTATCGATAAACACCATAAATGATTGCTTACTATTTACGTAGGTGTCTATATGAATAATTTCGTTAGTTGTTTTCGGAGTTTCAGTTATATTGAATTTATTGTTAATCGGGTTTTTATCGTATTTCCCTCCTGAACATATCTCACAATTATTTATTACTTTATTTATTTCGTTTTTAAGATGGGGGTTATAAATTCGAGTTTTTAGTTTTTCGAACGTTGCAGTGATGCCGCAGTGGCCGCTTTCCTTTTTATGAAATATTGCAATTTGTTTTCTAAGTTCCTCTTCGTTTTCTATGTCCGTTGCAATATAAGAACATTTTACGAATTGAATGTGTGGATTTTCAGAATATTCCTGTTCTATTAATTTTTGTATTTTATAGTACTCTCGTTCGTTTATATACGAAAATATTGCAACTTTTCCTTTTAATATTTCTCTCCGAATAATATTGATTACATTATTGTTTATAACATCGTTGTTGTCAATATATATTCTTTTGTTACCGAAAGTATATGAAACAGTTGTTTGCTTCTCTTCAACAATTATCATTTGTAGGCGAAATCTATTAACAACTGTGTCCAAAATAGGTATTTGGTATCCTAAATCTTCTGCCTGAGAGTGTACTGTTTGTGCATCCATTGATGCATTATCGTTAGCATCTTCTATGTCGTCACTGATTGCGTTAATTTCGTTGTTTCGAATTCGACTCAAAATGTCTCCTACGTGGTTGTCTTTCCCTTTGATATACCCTGTAGTGAATTTATATTCACCTAAATTTATTAACCATCTTTGCAATCTCGGATTTATATCTTTTCCCGTTTACTTCGTCATCAACCATTTTAGTGGTTGATGATCACTCTCAAGGTGGAATTCTCTGCCGAATACATAAGGTCTGAAGTATTGCACAGCCCACACTATAGCGAGTAATTCTTTTTCTATGATGGCGTAATTAGTTTCGTGTTTATTAAGGGTTCGAGAGGCGAATGCAATAGGATGTCCATCTTGGGTTAAGACGGCTCCTATTGCGAAGTTACTAGCGTCGGTAATTATTTTAAATTTTTTATTAAAATCCGGATATCGTAATATCGGTGAATTTGTAACTAGGTCTTTTAATTTTTCAAAAGACACTATGAAATTTGGGTCATTTTTATTGACCGGTTGATCCTTTTTCAAAAATCTAGTCATTGGGTATGCAATTTTTGCATAATCCCTAATAAACTTTCGTTGAAACCCGGTCATACCCAGGAATGATTTTATCTGCTTGGTATTTGTTGGTAAATTAAGATTCTTTATTATTGCTACTTTAGCCGGGTTTGGTCTTACTCCTTGAGCGGATAAGATATGACCTAAAAATTGCGTTTCCCTCTTCAAAAAGTCGCAAAGCTTTGAATGTACTCTTTAAGTTATTCAAATGTTCCTCTAGGGAAGTACTGAAGATTAATATGTCGTCCATATAAACAACACATATTTTATTTATATAATCCTTTAAAACTGCATTCATCAACCTTTGGAAAGTTGATGGTGCATTTTTCAACCCGAATGGCATTCGAACAAATTCAAAGTGTCCCCTCGGAGTTGAAAAGGCGGTTTTCGCCCTGTCTTCTTCCCTCACCAAAATTTGGTAAAAACCTTTAGCTAGATCAAGTGTGCTAAAGTATTGAGCTCGACCTAATTTGTCTAGTATAGAGTTCAAATTCGGAATCGGATATTTGTCATTCATTTTTTATTCCCGAATTATCAAGTTTTTTTTCAACTACCCACAGTGGGCTATTATAGGGTGAATTGCTCTCCCTAATAATGTCATGCTTCAGCATTTCATTAATTTGTCTATCGATCCCCTCTACGTAAATTTGAGGACAACTATATATTTTTGAATACAATGGTTTTTCCGTTGTGGTCACTATTTCGTGACAAACTTCATTTGCTGCTGATAGTACGTCACCCTCTTTAAAGCATTGAGGTGATCAAAAATTAAACTATTATTTACATTTACAATTGGTAATGGTTCTAACACGCTTATACCATTTGTAAAACTTGGATAGTTAAATTTTTCGAAATAAAACGTCCTCTCTAGGATTCTAACATAATCTTCTCCGTTAAATATAACTGCTCTAAGTGGAATTAAGAAATTTCTACCAATTATGGCGGAGTATTTATCATTTTTAAAATTTATAAACTTCCACTGAAGTGTGGCGTTTCTGTTAAATTCTTCCAGAAATGGTGTTGTTATATTGGCCGTAGCCTCGCAAACACCATTAATAAAAAAGCGCTTGGCCCTAGGATACTCATTGTCGATCCTGTATCTACGAGACATTTTATTTCAATTTTTCCTATCGTAAGTTTTATAATGGCCAATTCTGATCGCGAGGCGATATTAAAAAATTTACTTCATCCCCATTAACTGATTGAGCTTCTTGGAGAGTATCTATTTCCATGGAGTTATTAGGTGCTCTTGTATTTTGAGTTTCGACACTCATGTAAGAATTTCTAGTTTGAGCAGAGTTATTGTCTAGCTGTGGTTGCCCGTTATAATACCCTCGGTTGTTTTGTTGTTTCTGGTATCCGTTAGTGTTATTTTGTGTGTTTGTGTTATTTGTATTAATTGTATATTTTCGATTGTTATTAACAGTGTTGCTATTTTTTGTGTTCGGGTTAGGGTTATTGGGATCGCTTTGATTGTACCTATTATTGTAATGAGTATTTTTACCAATTATTTTTCTATGTTTTATATGTATAGCTCTAGGATCATCTAGGGCTTTCAATTGAGAATAATTTCTTACAATATCATTTAATGAAATATTTTGATTTAAATGTGTTCGCATTGGTATGTCTATTTTATCTATTAAAATATTGACAAGATCTCTATCTACACAAGAAGGTTTATAAATTTCTGGTTTTTCTTCATCAAACAAGTAAATTTGATTTATTTCAAATTTAGCTTTTTCGAAATGATCAAATAATTCTTGTAAATTACTTACTTTTAAGTTTCTACATTTGTTAAAGATGTCTCCATACGTTGACTTTGGTTTGTTATATTCGATGAGTTTTGTCCTCATTTGGTCCCACGTTGGGTTATCTCCCAGCTCCTGGATGTAGTTGCCTGACCTTTAGCCATGACAATTATAGCAATCATTTGCTATAATTGTCATGGCTAAAGTCCTCAGCTCTATGTTGTCGTTGGGGCATAGGGCCAAAATAGATTCCACTGATTTGATGAAGTTCATTACGTTGTGGTTGTCGTCTAGAGTTTTTAGCTGTCTAAACTGTTGTAATAAGTCTTTTGGTGTAAGCAGATTGTTTTGTTGTGCTGGTTGTAGTTGCACTGCTTGTGCTTATATTTGCAAATTTCGCATTTGCTGCTGCAGTTGGTTAATTGCCCCTTCTTGGGCTCTGATGACATTTTCCAAGTGCTCGTTATCCATGATCTTATTTTCTGATTATAATTTTCTTTAGAAAATTACTTTATTTTTCTTTGCAACGTTCTATGTGTTTGTACACTTTTTGTTCTTAGTTTGATTCTGATTCTCTTCAGAGAACCAGTACTCTTTATTTGTACTGCACTGTGTATTTTAACACTTTTTACACTTTTTAGTTCGATTCTAATTTTCTTTAGAAGATTAGTTCCGCGACTGCGCCAGTTACATAAAATAAAAGTCTTCAAGCTTTAGTTTATAATATAATCTTTATTAAAAACAAGTAAGAGCGGCTAAATTCGGCTATGCCGAATCTTATATACCCTTCACCATGGTTGGGAAAAAACTGAAGTTTACATATGGACATATATGAAATGGACAGATTTATATACGGACGCCTTTAAGAGGAAATTAACCATTTAGTTTGGAGATAAAACTTGGACTCGGGAAGATTTATGGTTCCAGAAAATATGTATTTTAAAAAAATGTATGTTTTGGGCATAACTTTTTTGTATCTGAACCGATATTTCCGAGTTTTTCAGCAAATATGTTATACTAAAGATTTTCGATCTTTTGCTATATAAGACGTATCCATAGGTCATAATACAGCTCTAGAATAGTGTTTGTTGTTTGTGTATAAAAGGTTAAGAGGTGAAAGAAAAGAATTTCAACAAATCGTTAAAAGAAATCACTAGAACTGCATGTGTTTTATTTCTACAAAATAGTTTGATTTAGCTGGCAAATTTGCATTTAGGATTTTATTTCGCTTTTTTATTAGAAATATTTGTAATTTCTTTAGCTTAATTTTAAAAATTTGAAGGAAAATAGTTTATAATTTTTTTTATAAATTATTATAAGTTATGACCTAAAATAGTTGCACTCAAAGGTAAATTATGTATAAAATTTTCTTAATATGTGAGAAATAAAATGGTTTAAAAATCTTTTTATAAATTCTTTTAAATCGGAGCAAAAAATAGAAATAAAACCGTTTGTATTTTGTTTGTATCAGAGGGTTTTTATACAAATTTTGATGTTTTTAGCCTATTTATGGATTATTTAATTATTAATATAAAATTTTATTTAAATTAATTATTAAATGTAAAAAAAAAAACAAAAAATAAACAAAAAAAATCTTAACGAACCCGCGACCCTTCCACCTGTGGTGAAAGGTATAAAAACGTTTGTATTTTGTTTGTATCAGAGGGTTTTTATAAAAATGTTGATGTTTTTAGCCTCTTTATGGATTATTTAATTATTAATATAAAATTTTATATAAATTAATTATTAAATGTTAAAAAAAACCAAAAATAAGCAAAAAAAAAAAAGTCTTAAGAAAATAAAAAAAAAAAAAAAATGTAAAAAAAAAGTGAATTGACCTCACCGAGATTTGAACCTCGAACCCCACGGCCTTAGAGAAAAAAAAAAGTATTTGTGACACAGCGTCTAGACAACTGAGCTATTGAAGCTCACACAAAATCATCGTCAATAGAGGTACATATATAAAAGTCTTCGTTCATTAGAGATTTGTTTAGTTTTTATTTAAATGACAAATCTTTATATGTGTGTTGTTTGTGTATAAAAGGTGGAGATGAAAGAAAAGAATTTTAATTATTAATATAAAATTTTATATAAATTAATTATTAAATGTTAAAAAAAACAAAAATAAGCAAAAAAAAAGTCTTAAGAAAATAATAAAAAAAAAATGTACAAAAAAAAGTGAATTGACCTCACCGAGATTTGAACCTCGAACCCCACGGCCTTAGAGAAAAAAAAAAGTATTTGTGACACAGCGTCTAGACAACTGAGCTATTGAAGCTCACACAAAATCATCGTCAATAGAGGTACATATATAAAAGTCTTCGTTAATTAGAGATTTGTTTGGTTTTTATTTAAATGACAAATCTTTGTATGTGTGTTGTTTGTGTATAAAAGGTGGAGATGAAAGAAAAGAATTTTAACACATGGATGTGTTGTTATGCTCAAAATTCTACATACATATTAAACAAAGGGATTTTACTGGAAAAATTAGAGGTAGTCCTGGTTTTTTGCTAATATCTCAGCCATTTATTAACCGATCTGTCTGATTTTTAATAGCAAACAGAAATGGATCACATGTAACAGAAATAAAAAAGAATCAAGTCCTCATCATGTCTGGGTTCTTCGGAAAACCCATTTCAACACACAGACGGACAGACGGACATCGTTAAATCAACTTCGCTCTTCATAAGGACCCAGAATATATATACTTTATAGGGTCTAAGATCAATATTGTAGAAATTACAAACGGAATGACAAACTTATATATACCCTTCCACCTATGGTGAAGGGTATAAAAAGAAGAGAACTTTATTGTTCTTAATGAATCTTAAGACTAAATTTTTTCAAAATCAATAATTTTACTTAACACTAGTGTCGCTGCTATGAGCAATCGACAAGTACTTACCAAGCATAATTGACGGCAGCGATGTCGACGTTGTCGTTGTTTATGCTTGGAAATAAAATGTCTCAAATTACACAATGTCGTCAACCTCAACATTGTTGCTTGTTTACATATTTGAGTCAATTGTGTTATTGACTGGGCAACGGAAATGTTTATGCTGACGTAGTTTTAATTCTTATTTAAGTTCATATATTTTTGGACAATAATGTTGATGTCGTCAACCTCAACATTATTGCCGCTTAATACAGGGTGAGGGTACGTAACGCGCTGTGGGTGGTTCATTTCTGCCAAAACTTATTTTAAAGAATCGCAGAGTTTGGGCAATACAGCATTCAGCACTGAGCACTGATGGTAAAGTTTTCGAAGAGAAAAATGTATCAGTGTCAAAATATTGTAACATATGATCTAAAAAGATACCTATAATGAGACCACCCTGTATTGATTATATATATTTTTTAAAAGATTATAAGCCAACTTATAGTAATATGAAAAAACATGTTTGGTTTGACACTTTTTAACACCACGAGAGGGCGCTAAACTCAGAGAATTTTTTGCGAAATTGATGTAACAAAAAAAAATTGGTTTAGTTGTTTCACGAAAAAAATTTCAACAATTATTCTTTTTTAATTGATGTTCCAGTCTCGTTTTTAGATTCTTTTAATATAAGAAATGAGCTAAAAATATACTTCTATGTAAAAGTGTTAAAATTGCCCGTGTTAACGCGCGGGAGTTCACGGAGTCCCCTGATGATTACGAGGAGTCCCGCATTTTTGCCCTGCATGCTCCTTCCCGAACGAATTTTCAGAAATCCCGTCTGGGATGATGTCTACGCCAAAAGAGAAACCTACATAGCAAACTTCAACTTCCTAGCTCTAGAGGTTTTGGCTATATTCCAAATTTCCTCGTTTTTCGTTAGGTATTTCCAAAAATCCTGACTGAGTGGATATCTACGCTGAAGGTGAA
The DNA here is from genome assembly GCA_949748255.1 of Eustalomyia histrio. Classification (NCBI taxonomy): domain Eukaryota; kingdom Metazoa; phylum Arthropoda; class Insecta; order Diptera; family Anthomyiidae; genus Eustalomyia; species Eustalomyia histrio. The sequence continues at coordinate 156,167,452 of OX456523.1, forward strand.
ACCTGTACACCAAATTTCAACTTCCTAGGTTCAGCGGTTTTGACAGTCCGTTAAGGGGAGAATTTACCCTTTTTTCGCCCCACCCCATAGGTTTCTTATTCTTCCTGGTCCTGCGGTTTTGGCAGGCTGTCAAAGAGGAAATTTATCCTTTTTGTCCCTTCCCATAGGACTTTCCAAAAATCCACTCTTACCGGATGTTTACGCTGGAGGAGGAACTTTCATACCAAATTTCAACTTCCTAGCTCTAGTGGGTTTGGCAGGCCGTAGGTTTTTTCAAAAATCCCATTTTGCCCTTTCTGGTATGTATTTTTAAAAGTCCTGTCATAGTGTATATTTTGTTTTTACTTTGAACCAAAACTGAGTGGATACCCTACTAATGATGTGCATTGCGTTGGTGAATGGAAGTTAGGTTAGGGGAAAGAGGGAGTAGTATCTGTGGGCATTTGACTTAAATTTCATTAAGTTGTAAGTGACAGGAAATACCTCTGCGGGGAGTCTATTCCGGATAATACGACTAAAGAACGAATTTTCCCTGTAATGCGTTCTACGATCCACTGGGCAATCGACAATAAACAGATGTGCTCCGTTAGATAAGCTAGTATTCCGAACAAAACCCGGGCCCTGAGTATGAGTTCACTTATCTCGGCAGAACACCTCCCTTGGTAATATCTATCCCTGAGAAAACTCGCCATAGGCAATAAAGCCATATGACCTTATTTCCACAGAAGGAGTGGAATAAAGTCATATGCGTTTGTCAATTGAAGTGGAAATAATGCCATACCAGTGTAAAATGCAATTTATTTATTTATTTTATTTATTAATCATATAATTACAAATTATATGTTAATTCCCTAACCGAGCACTAGCAACAAAGGCCTTCGGCTCGTTGTAGCGAAAACGGACCAGAGCTTCTGGTGGGAATTGAACCCACGACCCCCGCACTGATAAGCTAGCGCGCTACCAACTAGCCTAAAAATGCAATTAATTGTAATAGTTACATATGTATTGCCAAAAGAATGAGTTATTTTCAAGCGTTGAAAAGGCATGGCGTACAAGCGTTGGAAGGCAGCCGGCGCGGCGCCTACGTGGCCGACGAGGCATTTTAATTGCTGCTCTTCAACATATTAAACCATTTTTTTTTCTGGCGACTGGCTATGCATGAAGAACCGTTATTTTATATGATCACGTTTTTCTTATTCTTACCAAGCATTGTGCCCAATTTGTCGTACCCATTATCAAGGATCGCACGTACATTCATATATTGTTAATTTTTAAAAAATCGATTCACATTTCCATTTGTTAACTGAACTTATTGTATTTTGTTTTGTAAATAAAAGAAATCAATATTTAGTAACTTTAATACTGGAACAATTGAAAACAAGCTGCGTACTGGTCGTCCAATGAAACTAAATCGTAGAGACGTCAGCTTCATTTTAAAAGAAGTAGACAAAAATCCAAAAGTAAATGCCGCGAAATTTCCGAAAGAACTCGCAACAAGATCAGAAATTATTATACATCCACGATCTACAAATAACCTTTAATCAAAATGGTTACTATAGTAGAACTCCTCGCAAGAAATCCCTAATTAGCGAAAAACATCGCAAACTTCGATTAGAAAGCATACTAAAAGGACATCTAATTCTGGAAACGAGTTTTGTTCTCTGACGAGTCGAAGTATAAGATATTGGGAATTTATGGAAGTGATAAAGTATGGCGCAAAACAAACACAGCAATGAATCCAAAGAACTTAGTCGCTACTGTTAAGCATCGTGGAGGCAGCGTGATTGTTTGGGGTGCTGTCGCTGCTTCTGGCATTGGAAAGTTAGTGTTTATTGAGGGTAATATGGATCTTTACCAGTACAAATCTATTTTGGAACAAAACTTGAATCCCTCAGTTGATGCCTTAAAGCTTGGCCAAAGTTGGATTTTCGAACAAGATAATGATCCGAAGCATACGGCTCAAATTGTCAGAGATTGGCTGCTGTACCATGCCCCAGGACATCTGCACACACCGTCTTAAAGCCCGGACTTAAATATTATTGAGCACGTGTGGAATATTCTACAACGGAAAACACGAAAAAATAATATTACTATTGCCCCAATGGTATTTCATCTTTTGAAGAGGAAGGACGTGTTTTTAAATTATCTACGCAAAAGATTTGTAATAGGTAAAAAAAAAAAAATTGTAATAGGTAAAAAGCAAAACACAATAAATAAAAAGAAAATATTTTTAATAGGTACAAAAAAAAGTGCATGAGTGGCTCTCACTCAGAAAATCATAGGCTTTCTTCAAATGGTAAAAATGCTTACATTTCAATAAACCAGTCGAGTAAAAATAAAAACCTCTATGACAAAGAGTACAATAAAAACTATCTTTCAATAAAACCAATTGAGAGAGCACGATCTCTTTCCCCCTCGTTAAACTCAGTTGAGGTCACATTTGCGCAAAAACAAACAAATGTAAACACTTGTGCAGAGAACTTAACAAGGAAAAATATCAATAATCAAACTGTTAACTCAGCAAGTGAAGACAAATTAGACGCACGCATGCGGTCTGTAAATTCAATGGTTGTTAAAAATAAAAATTGCAATGAAAATAATAATAATGATAATATTAATACTGATAATTCGATTAATAATTCTATAGTTATCAATAATAAAGTGCAAACAGGTATTGACTGTTATTTTTCCATTGCAAAGCGTAAGTCGAGCTCTACGACTTTACGCCAGAGCCTTTCCGCAAGCAGCCAAAAAACGATAGTAGTTCGCAAATAGAAACAATGTCGGTAAGTCAAAACCGATTTCAATTACTCGCTACCACTGAAAGCGATGATCAGGCTAGTGGCCCAGTGAAGGAATATAAACCGCCACCAATATTTCTACGAGAACAGACAAACAACGCCTTAGTAAACAGTCTGACTCAGTTAATTGGCAAGGACAGTTTCCATGTTGTATCTATTCGTAGGGGAAATGTATCCGAAACAAAAATCCAAATCTACTTGGAAAAAAATTACAGAAATGTGATTCAAAAGTTTGAATCGTGTAAAAAGAATTATTACACATATCAATTAAAAAGTGCTAAAGGCTTAATTGTAGTTATTAAAGGTATTGACAGCTTCGTACCTATTGATGAAATAAAAAGCGCTCTTGAACTTGAAGGCTTTGAAGTGAAGTCTATTCACAATATTCTTAATAAGAATAAAGTTCCCCAACCTCTTTTCCGGGTAGAAATATCCTTCAATTCTTCCCAGTTGAAAAAAGGTCAGTCTCACCCGATCTATAATCTAAGATATTTGCTCCATCGCAAAATAACAGTAGAAGAGCCTATTAAGCGCAAGAATCCTCCACAATGCTTAAATTGTCAGGAATTTGGGCATACCAAATCCTACTGTAAGTTACCGACGGTATGCGTTATATGCGGTGACGTTCACAATAGCAAAGAGTGTCCCAACTCTAAAACAGATTCAATTGTTAAAAAGTGCAGTAACTGCGGTCAGAATCACACTGCCAACTATCGTGGCTGTCCAGTGTTTTTACGACTTAAACAAGTAGCTTCATCAAGCAGATCTTCTCCTGCTCAATACCAACATTCTTACTTTCCAGCCCTTCCAACAGCTAATTCTGATCGCACGGGAGCCAGAACACAACAAAATATTCCTCCTCCTCAGAATTTTTCATATGCTCATATGCTTAAAGAAAGCCCGCCAGCCCAATCAAATGATTTTCAAAGCTCAATTCAGAACCTCATTAAAACAATGAATAACTTTATGTCTAACATGCAAAATATGTTCCAGGAGATGATGAGGAACCAAAGCATGCTCATGCAAATTTTGTTGGATAGAAAATGAATCTGTTGAAAATATGTTTCTGGAACGCAAACGGCCTTAGCCAACATAGAAAGGAAGTAGAACATTTCCTGCAAGAGCAGGAAATTGATGTACTCTTAGTCTCTGATACCCACTTTACACAGAAAAATTGAGTAAATGGGTATTCAATATATGATACTACAGTAATTGTGCACAATAAAATTAGGCATTTCCCAATGCCAGAATTCGGAAAAGATTGTATTCATTCAACATCTATTAATCTTACCGATTTTAGGGTCACATTGTCTTCTATATATTGTCCTCCGAGACATAACATTAACCGAGATCAGTTTATCGATTTCTTTGCTACACTTGGTTGAAAATTTATAGCAGCCGGTGACTATAATGCTAAACATACTTTTTGGGGATCACGCCTTATCACACCCAGGGGCAGACAGTTATTAAGTGCTATTTCTTCACACAGTCTAGATGCTTTATCCAGCGGTCACCCAACATACTGGCCATTCGACTTGAATAAGATTCCTGATCTTATAGACTTTGCCGTCACAAAAAATATAAAAAGAGAGCAAATATCCGTGAGCTCATCACTGGATTTACCTTCTGATCATTTACCATCAATCATATGGTTGAACGACATTCCCACTGGAGTTCAGGAAAGGCGTCATTTCTATCCAACTAGAAACACAAACTGGTTAAAATATAAAATGTATGGGAGTTCTCATCTTCCATACAATATCCCACTTAGAAATTCATCAGATATTCAATCTGCAGTGAACATATTTACTGACGTTCTAACTACTGCAGCCTCAGTCGCAACTCCTATCTTTACACCCAGAAGTAGGGTACCTCAATTCACTCCAGGAAATATTCAGTTCCTTGTGAATGAAAAGAGAAAATTAAGAAGACAGTGGCAAGAAAGTCGATCTCCAGCTATAAAAAGCCGACTTAATCGTTGCCAAAGAGACCTCCAAGCCGCCTTAAAGAAAAACGAACAAAACCATCTTGCCAATTACCAGTAACCTTAACCCTTTTAAGGAAACAAATTATAGTCTGTGGAAAGCTGTCAAACATATGCAATGCCCTATATCATATGAATCCCCAATAAGACTCGAAAATGGCACTTGGGCTAAAAATGGATGCGAAAAAGTTAACGCTTTTGCTAATCACTTAGAAAAGGTGTTCACTCCAAATGATACGAGCTCTAATATAAGCCCTTATATTATAGATGATGTTGTTCCTTCGCCCTTAAAATTCCGTTTCCAGAATTTCATCGTCTATGATTACTAATTTGCCTATCTCAGCTCTTAAATTATTGATGTACATTTACAACGCCATTCTTGGCTTGGGATATTTCCCATCGTCTTGGAAAGAATCGGAAATTGTTATGATTCCTAAACCGGGTAAAGATGTTAGCCAAGTTACATCTTATAGACCTATAAGTTTACTATCAATCCTCTCGAAATTGTTTGAAAAACTACTTATTAGTAGCCTTAGTACATATTTAAACTCAGGGCATATTATTCCCGATCATCAGTTCGGATTCCGTGAAGGCCATGGCACAGTTGAGCAAGTTCACAGAATAACAACGCTTATTAGGAAGGCATTCGAGAATAAGCAATATTGCTCTGCTTTATTTAACGATATCTCACAGGCATTTGACAAAGTCTGGCACGAAGGGCTTATATTCAAGATTACAAACCTGCTCCCTGCAAGTACACATAAACTTTTCAAAAGTTATTTATCTGATAGAAGCTTTCGAGTACGGTCGAAAGACGAACTTTCTTCTTCCAGAAAAATGTCTGCTGGAGTCCCACAAGGTAGTATACTAGGTCCCTTGCTATATATTATCTTCACAGGAGATATGCCAACCAATGCTCTTACTTACACATCTACTTTCGCAGATGACACAGCTTTCATGAGCATTAACTCTGATTGGAAGGTTGCTCCGCGCTGCTGCAGACTCATGTTCATGAGTTTAAAAAATGGCTAGACAAATGGAAAATTAAAGTTAATCCGACTAAGTGTGTTCACGTAACTTTTGCCCTAAGAAAAAATAATTGTCCTGCAATTAAAATAAACAACATAAACATCCCTGAAAGTAGTCACGTCAAATACCTTGGTGTTTATTTAGATCGACGCCTTACATGGTCCCATCATATTGATTGTAAGGTAACCCAGATGAAATTGAAATCTGCTGAACTTAACTGGCTCATTGGGCCCAATTCTGCTTTAGAAATAGATTACAAAGTCATTTTGTACAAATCGGTAATCAAGCCCTTATGGACTTATGGTATTCAATTATGGGGAACGGCTTCGGCTTCGAATGTTGCTAAATTACAGAGAAGACAATCGAAACTTTTACGATTGATAACTGGCGCTCCTTGGTTTGTCAGAAATGACAATATTCATAGGGATTTAAATATTTCCTCAGTTCAAGAAGAAATCAAGCGGTTCTGTACAAAATACATCACCAAGCTTCAAGTTCACCCAAATCATCTTGCAAGACAACCCCTGCTCTTTGAAAGACATCAGCGATTAAGAAGGATGGATACTCTGGATCTGGGCAGCTAGGCCCTTTTCTATCTTCCTGTGCTGTGCTTCACACATTGCTCAATTATCTAAGTATTAAGATTTGAATAATTAAGAATGGAATTGCAATGGCAACTTCCATTAAATGTATTTAGTTTAAGATTTGATTACTTATTGTTATTTTCTTATAAGAAAGATTCAATAATTAAACAAAAAAAAAAAATGCCCCAATGATAAAAGAAAAACTTCAAGAAGAATGGCAAAATGTTAAGTCTAAAGAGCTCGAAAATTTCATTGATTCAATGCCAGGCAGTTACAGACCATGGTGGCCCAACGAAGTATTCATTTAATTAAAAAGTAATAACCTTTATTTATTTATATTCACATATGCTGTACAACAAGATTAAATCTTATAACTAAAGTACAGCAAAGCAGTTTGTGGAAAAGTGATATTGCAAATTGTATAAAAAAATAAAAATTTACATTTATATTCTATTACAGACCATGGTGGCCCAACGAAGTATTCATTTAATTAAAAAGTAATAACCTTTATTTATTTATATTCACATATGCTGTACAACAAGATTAAATCTTATAACTAAAGTACAGGAAAGCAGTTTGTGGAAAAGAGATATTGCAAATTGTATAAAAAAATAAAGATTTACATTTATATTCTAAAAATATATACAGTTTGTCAACTAATTCTTTTCAAAATAAAAAAAAGGTCATAGTTTTCATTTTTGAATTAAAAATTTATTAACAAAAACAAGTTTTCTTTCATAATTTAATAAGGGTAAATATTAACTGTAATATTAATACCAAAAATGGTAATTTTCAATATAAAATAAAACAAAAAACAACAAAAAAACATCATATATTCACTTGTCAAATAATTCTTTTCAAAATTTAAACACATAGTGTATTTAAAACGTAAACTTAAAAACTATAGTAGTATTAGTAATAATACTTGGTATCGTGGCCACTAGCATCCAAGACTGCCTTCAGACGTCGCGACATTGACTGTAAAAGGCCAATTAAGACATAATTATCTGGAATTTTCTGCCATTCTTCAATAATTGATTTTATTAAAGCGTTTTTATTGGTGGGACCACGTTTAGCTACTTTCTTCTTCAATAAAGCCCACAAATTTTCGATGGGATTTAGGTCAGGACTTTGAGCAGGTGTGTCAATAACTTTGCTGCAATTATACAGCAGCCCCGTCCTACAAACCAACGATTTGTGTTTGGGGTCATTGTTATGATACAGCTTGTACTTCAATTTATGTGACTTTTGAAACTAATCGCGCTGCTTTTCAATTCATTTTGTAGTATAACCAAATAATACTCCTTCGTCACAATTTCATTAAAAATACGCAGCTCACCAACGCCATTTGGTGAGATACAACCCCACACCATTACAGAAAGCTTGCCAAACTTAACAATTGGTATTATATTCTTTTGCTGGGAGGCACTGTTTGACTTTCTTTAAACTTTGATGAGTCCATCATGATAGTACAACATTATTTTTGTTTCATCACAAAAAATAACGTCATTCCAGTACTCTGCAGTGTTGTTAACGTTAGCAATAGAAAAGTTGAGCCGCCTCTTAATGTTAATAGCAGAAAGCAATGGTTTTTTCTGGCTACATGTGATGAGTAATTGTGCATTTTCAGAACTTTTTTTACAGTCTCGTGGCTCACTTCCTTTTGGCAATCGTTTTTTATGTCCAATGCAAACTGCCTCAAGGTTGTTTGCGGATTATCTCCAATTTTTTTTTAAATTTTGGAATGATCGCGTCTGGTGAGCTTTGGTGGTTTCCCTACAGAATTGTTTAGGTGCAGACGATTTTCTTTTTCCGCACGTCAAATAATGTTATAAATGGTCCTCAATTTTACATTAAACATTTCAGTCAATTCTTTTGCCGTTTTCCTCTTATAATAATTGTAATAAACTTATTGAATTTAGTTTTCGTCAATTCGTTTTTCAGGCATGGTTAAAAACGCCGATTTTAATAATAAATCTTATTAAAAGCAATGGATTAAAGCATACCAAAGAAGCATATTTGATTTTTTTCGAATTTGATGTACCGTTAATTAATTTTGTGTCTCTTTTTGACCTGTGTATGAATTTTGAAAAGAATTATTTGACAAGTGAATATATGCTGTTTTTTTGTTTTTGTTGTTTTTTGGTTTGTTTTATATTGAAATTTACCATTTTTGGTATTAATATTAACAGTTAATATTTACCCTTATTAAATTGCGAAAGAAAAAGTGAGAGAAAACTTGTTTTTGTTAATAAACTTTGAATTCAAAAATAAAAACTATGTCCTTTTTTTATTTTGAAAAGAATTAGTTGACAAACTGTATAAGAAATTTAATCAGATTACAATATTGTCAACATTGTCAAAACGCAAATAAAATCAGCTTAAAAAAAATTAAAATAAATTGTTTAAAGTTTTTTCTGTTACTATTGAGCGCTGGTTTGCTGGAAGATCTCTCCAAAGCATTTATATAAAAGTGCCCTTCAGAAACATGATAACGATGTTTAGGTACTATTGTCTTTCTACCCTACGATAAGACAAAAGTACTCGTATCTTAAGCAGGCTCTCAAAGATACTCCATAGAGTTTTATGGCAAATGATGAAACACGATCTAGTCTTCTCAATCCATAGACATATCTGATGATATTGAAGTACAAAATTGTTAACTTGTATTTACTCATAGTGTCACAACTTTTAAAAAGTTCACAGCCATAAATAAAACTGGGGATTAGGTATGACATTGCGAGCAGTATTCTCACCCTTAAAGGAGTAAAAAACTGTGTTGTCCAAAGGGCCCTTAACTTAGCGTAAGTTTGACCAACAAGTGAATTGATATGGTTTGTGCAAGTTAAATGTTTGTTAAAAATTATGACAAGATTTTTAGCCGCTTCCACGATCTCAATTCTTTCTCCATTTATATCAATTTCATTTTCAATAGTTGGCATAATTCGTTGCCTGTGAATTACCACATATTTCGATTTCTGCGGATTGAGGCAAAGCCGGTTTGCAGTAGCCCACAGAAAATTTTTTTTAAGTCATGATTAATTTTCGCAATATTTTCTTCAATTGATACAGCATTCATATGTATTTTGTAGAACGAAAGCTGATCTGGCAAATCATTTGCACTCCTTAGTTAAGAACCAACGTATTAGACCATGTGTTATTTACATAAACCGATTGTGTCCGATTAGTTAGATATAAAGATAAAAGCTATGTTGATGATGAAGAAAACTTAAAGAAATGGTAAGTATCGAATGTCTTAGAGTGATCAAGAAGCACAAAGAAATTGTCTTTACCATCGTCGAGTTCACGCCATATATTTTCAGAGACATCCATCAGAACTGTAACACAGCTATGATTAGAACGAAAACTGGATTGTTTAATAGTCAGCAGACATTTTTCCTTAATGTATTCACTCATTTGTTGGTGTAAAATCTTTTCAAGAATTTTTGAAAGGAAACACAAAATGGCAATTGGTCGAAACTTAGTAATTGTCTTTGGGAGTGGTATAATTTTAGCGTATTTGCATTTCAGCGGAAAAAAGCTAGACATGATGATTGTTTTAAGAAGATAAGTTATATAAGGCAGAAAAGTATCTTAAAAAATTTCTGATACATGTTATCATATCCTACTGCTTCTGATTTTATTAATGAAAAAGTTGACATCAAACTGAGTTATGCAAGAAAACTCAAATCAATTGTTTAATAGCTGCTGAAAACCATAGTTTAGATCTTCCCAAAATACTTCTACTTTTAGTGGGGCAGTATCATCAAAAAGCTGCTGAATACTATTCTCCAAAAATAACAATTGTTCATCCACAAAAGACATAAAATACATACTTTCCCACTCAATTTTCAAAAAATTTTCATTTAACAAATTATAGTTAACACACTTGAAGTCCCGATAGTACCAAGTCTGATCTGCTCATTGAATTTGAAAACTGTATGTTAAAAATAACAAATTATGTAGCCGAAACCTGGTCATAAAATAGTGCATTTATTACGAGGGCGTATCAATAAGTCCGTGACTTTTCGAACTTCCCTCGTAGTTATATGAAATGCAACACTGCTCCCATCAAGTACCACCTTTTAATAGACTACCGTCAAATTCATGTACTTTGCGTTTAACAGCTGTTCAAAACATACGACTTTGTGGAAGACATAGGTATCTCACATCGCTCAGTGGTTTCAATTTTGAACGATCACTACATGTGATGAGTAATTGTGCATTTTCAGAACTTTTTTTACAGTCTCGTGGCTCACTTCCTTTTGGCAATCGTTTTTTATGTCCAATGCAAACTGCCTCAAGGTTGTTTGCGGATTATCTCCAATTTTTTTTTAAATTTTGGAATGATCGCGTCTGGTGAGCTTTGGTGGTTTCCCTACAGAATTGTTTAGGTGCAGACGATTTTCTTTTTCCGCACGTCAAATAATGTTATAAATGGTCCTCAATTTTACATTAAACATTTCAGTCAATTCTTTTGCCGTTTTCCTCTTATAATAATTGTAATAAACTTATTGAATTTAGTTTTCGTCAATTCGTTTTTCAGGCATGGTTAAAAACGCCGATTTTAATAATAAATCTTATTAAAAGCAATGGATTAAAGCATACCAAAGAAGCATATTTGATTTTTTTCGAATTTGATGTACCGTTAATTAATTTTGTGTCTCTTTTTGACCTGTGTATGAATTTTGAAAAAAATTATTTGACAAGTGAATATATGCTGTTTTTTTGTTTTTGTTGTTTTTTGGTTTGTTTTATATTGAAATTTACCATTTTTGGTATTAATATTAACAGTTAATATTTACCCTTATTAAATTGCGAAAGAAAAAGTGAGAGAAAACTTGTTTTTGTTAATAAACTTTGAATTCAAAAATAAAAACTATGTCCTTTTTTTATTTTGAAAAGAATTAGTTGACAAACTGTATAAGAAATTTAATCAGATTACAATATTGTCAACATTGTCAAAACGCAAATAAAATCAGCTTAAAAAAAATTAAAATAAATTGTTTAAAGTTTTTTCTGTTACTATTGAGCGCTGGTTTGCTGGAAGATCTCTCCAAAGCATTTATATAAAAGTGCCCTTCAGAAACATGATAACGATGTTTAGGTACTATTGTCTTTCTACCCTACGATAAGACAAAAGTACTCGTATCTTAAGCAGGCTCTCAAAGATACTCCATAGAGTTTTATGGCAAATGATGAAACACGATCTAGTCTTCTCAATCCATAGACATATCTGATGATATTGAAGTACAAAATTGTTAACTTGTATTTACTCATAGTGTCACAACTTTTAAAAAGTTCACAGCCATAAATAAAACTGGGGATTAGGTATGACATTGCGAGCAGTATTCTCACCCTTAAAGGAGTAAAAAACTGTGTTGTCCAAAGGGCCCTTAACTTAGCGTAAGTTTGACCAACAAGTGAATTGATATGGTTTGTGCAAGTTAAATGTTTGTTAAAAATTATGACAAGATTTTTAGCCGCTTCCACGATCTCAATTCTTTCTCCATTTATATCAATTTCATTTTCAATAGTTGGCATAATTCGTTGCCTGTGAATTACCACATATTTCGATTTCTGCGGATTGAGGCAAAGCCGGTTTGCAGTAGCCCACAGAAAATTTTTTTTAAGTCATGATTAATTTTCGCAATATTTTCTTCAATTGATACAGCATTCATATGTATTTTGTAGAACGAAAGCTGATCTGGCAAATCATTTGCACTCCTTAGTTAAGAACCAACGTATTAGACCATGTGTTATTTACATAAACCGATTGTGTCCGATTAGTTAGATATAAAGATAAAAGCTATGTTGATGATGAAGAAAACTTAAAGAAATGGTAAGTATCGAATGTCTTAGAGTGATCAAGAAGCACAAAGAAATTGTCTTTACCATCGTCGAGTTCACGCCATATATTTTCAGAGACATCCATCAGAACTGTAACACAGCTATGATTAGAACGAAAACTGGATTGTTTAATAGTCAGCAGACATTTTTCCTTAATGTATTCACTCATTTGTTGGTGTAAAATCTTTTCAAGAATTTTTGAAAGGAAACACAAAATGGCAATTGGTCGAAACTTAGTAATTGTCTTTGGGAGTGGTATAATTTTAGCGTATTTGCATTTCAGCGGAAAAAAGCTAGACATGATGATTGTTTTAAGAAGATAAGTTATATAAGGCAGAAAAGTATCTTAAAAAATTTCTGATACATGTTATCATATCCTACTGCTTCTGATTTTATTAATGAAAAAGTTGACATCAAACTGAGTTATGCAAGAAAACTCAAATCAATTGTTTAATAGCTGCTGAAAACCATAGTTTAGATCTTCCCAAAATACTTCTACTTTTAGTGGGGCAGTATCATCAAAAAGCTGCTGAATACTATTCTCCAAAAATAACAATTGTTCATCCACAAAAGACATAAAATACATACTTTCCCACTCAATTTTCAAAAAATTTTCATTTAACAAATTATAGTTAACACACTTGAAGTCCCGATAGTACCAAGTCTGATCTGCTCATTGAATTTGAAAACTGTATGTTAAAAATAACAAATTATGTAGCCGAAACCTGGTCATAAAATAGTGCATTTATTACGAGGGCGTATCAATAAGTCCGTGACTTTTCGAACTTCCCTCGTAGTTATATGAAATGCAACACTGCTCCCATCAAGTACCACCTTTTAATAGACTACCGTCAAATTCATGTACTTTGCGTTTAACAGCTGTTCAAAACATACGACTTTGTGGAAGACATAGGTATCTCACATCGCTCAGTGGTTTCAATTTTGAACGATCACTTGGGTATGAGAAAGCTTTCTGCAAGATGGCTGCCGCATTTGCTCGCAATCGACCACCAACGGAATCGTGTGACAGCTTAGTTTCCATGGCAAAAATCCATGAAATAGACTACAATATGCACCTCGAAAAATCCTGCTGTTAAACGCAAAAAAAATGACGGAACTTGCTTAAAATTTAACAGTAGTCTTTTAACAGGTGGTACTTGATGGGAGCAGTGTTGCATTTCATATTACTACGAGGGAAGTTCGAAAAGTTACTGACTTATTGATCCGCCCTCGTATATTGGCAACAAAAAAGATCAAGTAGTGAATTATTCGAAGCTGAAAAATTTGTTGGAATTGTTAGATTGACGGGCATGAGTGCTAATGAAGACATTTCATCAGAATATTGGAATTTAAATCACCAATTCCAATTTTAATATAAAATCAGGAAAATATATTCTCTTGTTTGGCATGTAGACGCAGCCAATAATAATTTTTCTTCAAAAAGATGCGATCTAAACAAAAATAAACTCAAATTTTTCTTCTTTACGCGACTGCTTATAATATTTACAAGATACATTATCCTTCACGAAAATAGCAACTCCGCATGCGTGACCATCTATGTCAGTTCTGAAGGTTTTGCAACCGTTTAGACAAATAAAACTGATGGGCATTTTCTCCAAAAACCAGGTCTCGGATTCGAATTTTCGAAAACCAGGGTGAACGCGTCGATCTTGTTATTTAGACTTTGTGCGTTTATGTGAAAGATGGTGACACCGTTGCTTTGCTTAGTAAATATTTCTACCATATTCATAGTTATGCCTTTGGATTTTCCTGGACCCACATCATTTTTTCCTGGACCCACATCATTTTCCATAATAATATCGTCCTTCAAAGCAATCATCGCTAACAACAACGCAATAAATATTACCAGAAAAGTACGTTAGTTCTTTAAAAGTCATTAACAAAAATCAAAAATACAAATAAATTTTTTATAGGATAAAACAATATATAGCAAGAGTTTGATAAGAATAATATAAATTTTATAAATTTTCAAGTTTAAATAAAGAAAAAATTATATAGATATATTAGGGCGGGTTAATTTTTTTTTGATGAAGCGTATAGCAAAAACGTAATTTATAGGTGATTCTGAGAAATTTTGCTTAAGAGACCATAGCTCTAAGTCGGACTTGGAGCTCCCCAAAATTTTAAAATGTATATTTCTCCATATATACATAGAATAATTTAATTAAATTCGTCATAAAATCAGATAGAATTATAGTAGATTTCTCAATCTGGGCTTGTTTGAAAGGCATATTCATACCAATATTTTTTTTTTTATTTTTAGTAGAGATATTAAGAATTTTTTGTCGAAAAGTAGCCTAAAATGAACTTTTAACTAATAAATTCTGAATTTTCTTCGATTTTTTTTGCATATTATGAAAGTTATAATAATTTCCAACAACTTTTATAACGATCAATTTTTTTGTTTTCGAACTCCTTTTTGTAGGAAAATCGATCTGAAAAAATCAACATTTTCAAGGTTTCAACAAAAAACACTATTTTTACATTTTTTATTCAATTTATTTTTAAATATTATTCTCGACCTACAATTTAATGTTTTAACGTGGTAATATTATTTTTAAAGGTCGTTTTTACTTTCCATTCGAGGAGTTTGTACATGTCTTTCTGTTCCTTGTATGTGCATTGGAATTTGTGGATCAGCCAGTGGGGGGGTTCATCGAAATCTAAGTATTTTATTAAGTGATCATATGGAATCTGTCGAGTACATGCTGGTTCAAATAATACATCGTCGTTATTCATATCAACCATATTGACATAATCGGAAGCATCGAAATTTAAGATATATTTTTTGTAAACTCTGAGTTTAGTTGGATCGTACAATTTTTCTCGATAGTGTAAAATCTTTTTGATAGCTCTATCCCGTATTGCTTTTCAATCATCAAATAACATTGTTAATAAGATATTTTCTGGATGTGCGTAATATGAGTTGTTTTGAATTACACCATCTACAATATTACGAAAGTTTGGTTGTAAGTATCGTCTCCAACGTATAAATTTTAATAAAAGTGCACTGCCGTTCACAACAGAGTTATGAAACTTCACATTGAAGTACATTGGCACATGAACTGTAATAATATAAACTGCCAAAGTTTTTAAATTGGTCGATGGTGTATAAGTTGTTATATATAATCGTAGTAATCTACTTGCTTTGGTAATCCAACGAGAATGTGCAATTGGTCCTGGTTTAATGTTAGCTAAATCAACTGGAACAATACCATTCGAAATTGCTTTAGCTATTTGATATAAATATTTAACATCTGTTGATAGTTCGAGCTCATGTTCATGATCCATAATTGCAGGAATATTATCCAGTGGTATTGGATCAAAATCATTGAAATTAAGCAGACATATAAACCAGTGAATTGGTCTATTTAACTGTTTTTCAAATAATCGTAAAACACCGTTTTCTGTTCCAGTATTTGCTGGCTCACCATCACTGCATATGCCAATTAATTGATCAACTGTTAATGTTTTATTGTTGAAAAATTCATTCAGTCTTCTGTGTTTGGTTTTTGCATCTTCTTGACTACCCAAATTTACATATCCAAGTAACTCATTATAGGGCTCTTTCAGAACAACTAAATGCGGTTCTTTTACCATAGTGGTATGAAATTTGTCATTAATTTTTGCTGTAGTTAATGAGTCATCTTTTCTACCATCGAAAGAGAATGCAGTTATGGAAGAATTTGTATGTCGTGTACGAAGCACTGCATCTCTAGATTTAACTGTTTCTCTAGCCACTTTTGATTTATCCATAATAACAAGATTACCATAAACATCTCTAAAATTTATATCGTCGAATAAAGCTGTTGCTAAACATGAAGCGACTCTATCTGAAACACCGAATCTATCACACATTATAGAAAAATTTAAGGCATCGTATCTTTGAGTATAATGACCTCGTCTCATGTGAACAGTTGCTTCTGGAACTTCTGTTGTTGCTTTATTTTCATCTTCATCCATGTGTAATTCAGGTGGTTCGTGACTTGGATCATCGTACCAGTTGTAAGTGTTGGTATTGTTGTAGCTACTTCTCCAACGTCTTCCGTATATTCAGGTATTGTGAATTTTCTATCATTATGCTGGTCCATCATAAATTCTTTTAGATGTTCTGGAATCAATCTACACGAGCATTCTGTTGTTTTTAATTTGCAATTACATTTGCTAGTATAAAATAATTCGTTTATTGAATCAACAAATGCTATAAATTCATCTCTTTTGTTTCTATGTTGTACATGTTTCTGGTATTTATCAAGCAAACCAGTTAATTTTTTTAAAACACTCTTTCTATTAATGATTTCAGTATTTAATTTACACCAAATTTGGATCAATTTATCTGTTACGTGAGGAATAAAAGTTTTATACGAGAACATTTTGTTTTCAAATTTAGCACGATCACTTAAAAAAAATAATATTTTAAAATGTCACATTTAGTAGCCAAACTAAGATCATTTAAATCACTTGATAAACCAAAAACAACAATATCTTGATGAGGCATGTTAGTCACTCTTGAGTCATAACTTATTAATGTTGTTGCTTCCATTTGCGAAGAGACCGCAGACGATATTGATGGTTCTTGATTATCCATAATAACTTTGATATTATCACTGCACTCTTTGATTGTGTCACACTAAATTTAAAAATAAAAAAAAATATTGGTATTGTGATAACCGAGTTTTTATTTAAGTATTTTGGTAACCTGCGTGCGCATTGCACGATGAACGATTAAGGAAGAAGGAAAAGCAAGCTTGGCAACGTTTAGTGTTGGTAAGCGTACTATTTTGTAACGTCATTATTCAATGTTATGCCTGGTTTTCATTATGTCATATGAACTGACAACAAAAACTGACTGAAATGAATTCTCGTCAGTTTGTGTCATATGCGTTTTCATTACATCTTAAACTTAACTGACAATAAGTCGATAAAGCAGAGCGTGTCAAAGACTTATGTCAAATTTTGGTGTCAGTTGACTGACACGCCGTTTTCATTACAAAGGTGAAATGTGATGAGGCGAGCGAACAGCTGATTAGAAAATATTAATTTGTGTTCAATAAAAAGTGTAAAAAATTTAAAAATGACAAAAAAGAAACAAATGGCTATAGCTAGTGCGGCGTGATAAAAATACCTTTCAAACAAGCCCAGATTGAGAAATCTACTATAATTCTATCCGATTTTATGACGAATTTAATTAAATTGTTCTATGTATATATGGAAAAATTTCTATTTGGAAATTTTGGGGGGCTCCAAATCCGACTTAGAGCTATGGTCTCTTGAGCAAAATTTCTCAGAATCACCTATAGATTACGTTTTTGCTATACGCTTCATCAAAAAAAAATCGTTCCATACAATTTGACCCGCCCTAAGATATATACATATGCAATGATGGCAGTTTTCCCCTCAGGCAGAAATAATATATTGTGTAGGATATCAAAAATTTCTAACTTGAAGACCAAAAAACTGGAAATCTACTTTTAAATTCTCATCATGTGCGTTTTGATTTACATATATGATCCCACGCTGTGTATAAGCAGTTGCTAGAAGTTCATCCATCTTGAGACGAAGTGCACTTTTAAATATATTACAATTGTGAGCAGTTAGATTTTAATTTATATAGAAGGGTTCATCTCTATCAAAACCAGCATGATGCAATCTAAGTAAGGTTTATTTTTACTACGGAAAGCTGATACAGTTTTAAGGAAATAGTTCTTTTCATAGGGCAAATTAAATTTAACAACGATAGGAGCATTGCCCACATCACGATTATTTTTAAAGTGCTTTACGCGAAAAATTGACTTGAAAAAATGCATGGCAATGTTCAATGCGGCATATTTATCCGAAAATGCACTGGAAATCCTCATTATAATAACATGATATGTTAGTTATGGTTAAATCAAATGCAACGGCAGATTTATCTTATTTAAGTATTTTTGCATTAAAATTTTTAACTTCTGCTTTCAGCTGAACAATTTCTGTGTTCACTGTTTCTAGGTGGTTTACTCTGTCATTTAGTACACAAATCTCCTTCTTCACATTTTTTATTATTTCTGTTTTTATATCTTTTTATATCTTTTAATCTCTTTTCTATTTCAATGAGAAAACTAGCCTTGGTTTCCTCTATCATTATATGTATAAGATCAGTACGCTCGCTTATATGTTGGTTTTTTTTTTGCAAATTGAGTGTCAAGCCAATTGTACCAACGAGTGACTGAATATTTGAGTCTGAAAACACAAGAACCGACAATTGGGAATTTGATGATTGGATATTTGATGAGGAGCTTAAATTAGCCTCTATTGCGGTTCTTTTAGCACGTCTATTGCCGGTCATTTTAATTTTCAGTTTTTCAATACATGAACAAAGTTTTGTGTTAATACAGATCTCGTATGTAACTTTTGTCAATCTCTATTTTTGGATTTTTGTGAATAAAAGTTTAAGTTATTATAAATTTAATTCTTTTTTGATGTTATATTAATAAAAAGGCATTTGCATCATTACTTTTGATCATTATGGTTTTAAAGTAGATCACTAAGAGCTTATGGGTAAGGTTTGTTTTTTTTTTTTAATTTTATATCTATAACCACTTGTTAAGAAAACGACTATTCTTATTTACCTGACTTTTCTTTATACTTTGTAAACAAATACAATTTGATCATTTGGGGTCGCCCTTATACAAGGAGTATACAAAATATAGAGAGAAGTTCCCTCTTACGAATTTTTTAATATTCTCTTAGAACACGAACATAGTTTGGCAGCAACAAAGGTGAGTTTTGGTCGGGAACTTTAAGTAGTTTTAAGCAGTGCTTGCCATATAACCAAAGTTAACTATTTTGTTGCCTCTTTTTGGAATGCTTGAGATTTTTCAGATTTTTTCATAATAAAATGTGTTTTTATTTTATTCATGTATTTTTTCAGATTTTTCATATAAAAATATAATATTTGCTCAATATACTATTTATTTTTACTAAAATTAGACATATTTAATATAAGTAAAAAATACAACCAATCTTTGCAATTGGGTTAAAAAATAATTACGAATTTACACATAACATTATGACATGAAAAGTATTGAAGTGTTTACTCACATTGACCAACTCTGTCTATTCATATCCATTATTTCCCATTTCTATGGTAAAAATATATAATAAACAACATTTAATTAAAAAAACTATAAAATTAATAATAAATTAATGAATTAGAAAAAAGTTGTTTTCATGAAAAAACTGGAAAACAGTTAAGAATTGGGATAAACAATTAAACTGTTTATATGGCAACACTGAATAGACCAAATTTAATGTTTTTCAACACATTAGCAACTTTGAAAATGTTGCCCATTTATATAAGTATGTTGCCGCTAATGATGAATTTTGTAGAAGGATGAATTTCTTGTAGAGTATTTCTTGCACTCTATAGTAAATTATATACTTTTTGCCTCGTACGAAAGCTGTTTTCGTGTATGTGGACTTCGCGGGAACGCTTTTGTTGTTTTTAATATTATATCTAATTAAAAATACAAAAATTTCAAATATTTTTATGACAAAAATTTTTTTTACATTTAAAAGAGAAAAGCCAAATAATAATAATAATCAGTAGAGTCGGTTGTGTTTTTAAAAAGCTCCTCAAAGTATCAAAATAATTTGTGAAAACAATAAACATTAAATATTTATTTTTATTTAAAGTTAATAGTAAAATAATTTCACACTGTTTTACTGTGTTTTAAAAAAAGCTAAACAATAATAAACAATACAAAACAA
Source organism: Eustalomyia histrio (assembly GCA_949748255.1). NCBI lineage: Eukaryota > Metazoa > Arthropoda > Insecta > Diptera > Anthomyiidae > Eustalomyia > Eustalomyia histrio. Next base: position 156,187,470 of record OX456523.1, read on the forward strand.
AAATTAAAAAACTTTTTCCTTTGTACAAACGAATTCATATACAAAAGACAATAAAACGTATACAAAACTTATCAAAAAAAAAAAAAAAAATAAAAAACAACAACAACATGAACAACGCAGAAATAAATACAGTATCAACCAACTCACTAGAAAACAACTATAACAATAATAAACAAACAGTATTTAGTACTCCGTCTAAGAGATCGAGAGAATCATTACAAAACTCTTTTATTGGCAATGTTACAAAAACGCCAAGATTAACTTATACAGAATCTCCTCTCAAATTCTTATCTGTAATGAATAAACAATTTGATAAATTAACGGAACAAATAACTGAACAAATTCAAACAATAATAGAAAATAAATTTGAAGAGCACAAAAATAACCTCTTGTGTGAACTTGATAAGAGATTTACTGAGAGATTTAATGAAATTAAAAATGATTTAAGAGAAGTTACAAATAGAATAAATAAATTAGAGACAGTGACGGCAGAAGTAACAACTATGAAGAAGGAAATTAACAACCTAAAATTACAATTAAAGCGACAGGAAAATAAAGCTGTTGCGCGTGAGTTACGTATTACCGGTATCCCTTTATATACGGATGAAAATTTATTAAACATTTTTGGTCACATTTCTACTACAATTGGGATATCTTTACCGGCAGTTAAAACTATACATCGTTTAAGAAACCAAAATAATAAATACAAAACTAACACAACTGATGCCCCGATAATCGTCAAAATGTGGTCCCCTTACGATAAAAACTTCTTTCTTAAATCGCTTACAAATTTTAAAAAAGCCAATAAAGATTTCTTCTTCACCTTAAATCATATTGGCCTTGGTGCCAACACAAAATTCTTTATTAATGAAAGTTTAACCGTGGAAAACTATCAAATTCTTCGAGCTGCAGTGCGTATGAAAAAAGATAAACACATTCATAGTGCGTTTTCTATGCGTGGATTGGTGTACGTTAAACGATCTGCTGATGGTCAGTTAATACATATTGACGAATTCAAGCAACTGACTACAATTGCTCCTATCTCAGAGGGATCTGAATGTTTTTTTGCTGAACGCCAAAATAATCAAAATATCTAAATATATCTATCTTTTTTATATCTTTTTTAAAACTTTTATTGATAAAAATTTAATTTCTCTATTATTTTTAAATGCTTTATTTTTAATTGCTTTATCAAATACTTTATTATTTAACCTTCTTAATATAAAAATCTTTGTTTGCGTTGCTGTTAGACTTCAGGTTTTTTCAATAAATTTAGATTTTGGATAATATTATCACCCGCAGTGGAAGATCCCGAGACGTTACGATCGACATGGTTAGAATATTGGCCAAACAAAAAGATGGACTTAGAGTTTGTCATTTAAATGCTCAGAGTTTGAGAAATAAAATGGATGAATTTAGGTTTGTCTTTGAGAACTCGGAAATTGACATAGTTTGTGTTTCCGAAACTTGGCTTGCTGAATCAACCTTAGATAATTTCATTAACTTAGGTGGATACAGAGTTTTTAGAGGGGATAGAGGTCGAGACCAACATAACAGAGAACGCAAAGGCGGCGGCGTCGCCATTTTTGTCAGGAACCATATAACATGTAAATTTTGTTGCAAATCTGAGAAAGAAGATAAAATAGAATATATCTTTGTTCACATCGTATCGAATGGAAGAAAATTGTTGGCTGGTTGTGTTTATAGACCACATCAAAACATTTGTTTATCGACATTATAACTAAATTAGACACCCTGACAGAGAGATATGATGACGTAATAATATCAGGAGATTTTAACTCAAATATTATGATAGAATCAGTTTTAACTGATAAAATGCTATTACTTGGTCTTGAGCCTACAAATCGCACTAGTCCTACACATCATACCACCTATACCAGCACCTTGCTTGACATTTTCTTTGTTAGTAATGTTTCAAACGTTTTACTTTATGATCAAATCTCGGCGTCATGTTTTTCGAAACATGACCTGATTTTTCTCACCTATGATTATCGTATACAACATGTCGATACATCGTTCTCCTTTCGAGACTTTAGGAACTTGAACTATGATCTGCTATACACGAACTTCTCCGACATTGACTGGGATAGTGTGTATTACATGACTTCCGTTGATGATCAATTGTGCTTCTTACAAAACAACCTGCTGCGACTTTATGAAGAAACAGTTCCACTGAAAATAAAAACATCTTCATTTAAGTCTAAGCCATGGTTTTCAGCTGCCATAAAACAATCAATTTCTCATAGAGATGTTGCATACTCCCGATGGAAACGTTTTAAAACCCCCGAATTAAAAAATAGTTATCGCTCGGCTAGAAAGGTAGTCAACCAACATATCAGAATTGCTAAAGCCGAATACTATTCTAAACGTTTTTCTTCAGCTTTGGAATCCAAAAATACTTGGCAAACAATCCGAGAAATTGGTATTGGAAAAGCTAACAACAATAGCTGTACGACTGATGCCGATGAATTGAACTCAATTTTTACATACCTACCTTTGGCTCAGATCGATAACAATTTCTATACTTTCAACAATACCAACACTGAAGAAAATAACTTTGAATTTTCATGCGTAACTCAACTTGATGTTTTGTCTTGTTTCTCTATGGTTAAGTCGAATGCTGTGGGGTATGATAACGTGCACCCTAAATTTATAAAAATGCTGTTACCGTTACTCCTGCCTTATGTAACATATTTCTTCAACCACATTATAATTTCCAGTAGTTTTCCTTCCAAATGGAAACATGCCAAAATTATCCCAATCCCAAAAACAAACTCGGATTTTCGACCAATAGCAATACTATGTTATCTCTCGAAAGTTTTTGAAAAGATTTTGCACACCCAAATGAGTAGATATATTCATGATACTGGTTTAATGTCAGATAAGCAATCTGGTTTTCGTCCTAATCATAGCTGCGTCACAGTCCTGGTTAATGTCTGTGAAAACATTAGGCGTGAACTGGATGATGGTTAAATAAACTTTCTTGTACTTCTTGATCACTCAAAAGCTTTTGATACGGTCAACCACCATACCCTTTGTATGAAACTTAGACGCTTTTTTAATTTTTCAACTACTTCCACTCAGCTTTTGTCCTCATACCTCATGAATCGTACGCAATCCGTATATGTAAATAATAAGTCATCCCAATCTTTGAATCTCGAGAGAGGTGTACCCCAAGGTTCGATTTTGGGTCCGCTGCTATTTTCCATATATATTAATGACTTACCTGAATATCTTTCGTATTGTAAGATACACATGTACGCAGATGATGTACAACTCTACTTGAGCAGTCCTGTTCAATCTATAAAAGAGAATATTGATAAAATAAACGCTGATCTTAATAGTTTATACCGGTGGGCAACAGCTAATGGGCTCTGTATTAATCCACGAAAATCCAAATGCTTGGTAATTCGTAAAAAAACTTTAAATCCAGTTCTCGAACATGATATCGCCATTAACAACGAGAAAATTAACATTGTCCCAACAGCTAAAAATCTTGGTCTAATACTAAATAGTAGTCTAACATGGACAAACCATATTAACACAATAGTGGGTCAGACATTCATGAAACTAAGACAACTTTGGGCAGCCAAATCTTTTACACCTTTAAAAATTAGATTGCTGCTGGCCAAATCATACCTGATTCCGGGGTTATTGTATGGTTGTGAACTTTATGCCAATAGTGACTCCGCAAGCCAATCTAAGCTTATCGTGGCGTATAATAGCATTGTTCGTTATGTTTTTGGATTAAGGCGACGTGATGGAACTTCGGCTTTCTCAAAGAAAATTTTTGGTGTTTCATTTATAAATCTTATGAAGATAAGAGTACTTCTCTTTTTACATAAAATCATTTACACGCAAAAACCTTTATACCTCTATGAAAAACTTCGTTTTGCTCGGTCTAATAGGGGCAAAAAGATTATTTTACCAAGACATCATTGTCTAGTATCTGAGTGGCAATTCTTTATAAATGCAATTCGTGTCTGGAATATGCTTCCACAAAACCAACAACTTAACAGCAACGTTACTCATTTTAAAAAATTTGTTTTTCTAAATTATTCTTGATATTTTCTTACTTTTCCTGTTTGACTTTTAATATTTTTTATTATTATTATTATTATTTTTTTTTTAATCTTGTGTAATTTAAATTTAAGCTTTAAAAATATTTTACCTAATTGCAACCTATTTCTAAATATGTTTTAACAATTGTCATTATTATTTTTGCTTGGTAATTCCTGTACTGTAATTATAAGATTAAATATTGTTGTGCAGGATATGACAATAAATAAATAAATAAATAAATAAATAAATAAATAAATAAATAAAATAAATAAATAAATAAAAGCCAATAATTTCTAACACTTAGCAGCATTTTTATACATTCTTAATTTTTAAGTAGCTATATCTATAACTACTTAGCAAGTCTATATCTACTTAAATTTGTATAGAATATTTAGATAAAATTAAAAAAAAAAACAAACCTATAATAGTTCTTCATGCCAGAGTTTACCAAATGCTTGAGATACGTCAATGAAAATATATAAAATAAAATTTTGATAATTTCATAAATTCATTAAAAGTTAAAAAATAAAGATGCACTAGTTATTTCACTATAAGTCAATAATTATTACAACTTTAAATATTTGGTAATAACAATTGTATATTAATTTATAAATTTGTTTTCGTTTGTAGATGACAACCACACTACATATTCATACCAGTAAAGTACGCTAAATTATTTTCTACAGCTTTAAATTTTCTAATTAAAGATAATTTTTACCAAATTATATTTATTGTCCTTTTTTGTGGAATTAACAAATTGAATATTGTTATTTTAAAAAACAAATATTTGTTAAAATGACAATTGTTTTGTAAAGTATTTGTGACGACGATACAAATGTGCATTTTAATAAAATTTGATGAATTTAGAAAAACATACACTAATTTGAATAAAAAAGTAATTATTTAAACAATTCGTTTCAGCGAAAGTTTTAATTTTTTTGTTTCAGTGTAAGATATTATTAAATTCATAATCTAATTAACACATTTTTAAAATCTTTAATAACTGAAAACTTTATTTTAATGCATTATAATAAAGTTACTTGTCATAATAGCTTAAATTAAAGTCATGCAAAAGAATATTTATACATTGCGTTTTCATTACTTCTTTAAAGTGGTAACCCAGCGTTTACAATGCCACTGGGAGTTCGAAAAACTAAATACACTCACGACTTTTTACTAATACACCCACATTTTTCGCAATGGCAGCAAAATTTGCATGCGAGTAAAATTTGGCATTTGCATGCCACTTAATGTCAAAACGATAAACAATGTTACCTTCTTAAGAGATTGCTGGATTACTGTAAAATTGTAATTAACGTATTAACTTGTTAAATGTATTATAATGATTTATTTCTTAAAATACGCATAAAAAACGCAAGTTTGTTAATTATAGAGCATTAATATTATTAAAATAATACTAATAATAATAAATGTTTCACGTTTCCCTAAAAATGTGGCTATATGATGAACACGGTAACTCTATTTAACACGTGGTATGTGTAAACACAAAAGCAAATGGCAAGGGATTCGACTATTTCGAAGAATTTTTCGTTGATAATACGTATACAACACTTGCATGGTAAGCTAAGGGTATAACATATTTGAATACTTTTGCCTCATGACACGCCAATGTTAAATTCATTAGAAAAAATGCAATGCCTTTGCCACAATAGTGATGTTTTTATTGCAGTTCTATATACTGGAATTGTGTAATAAGAAAGATAATAAACAAAATAACACTATTTGACGATTTTTTATAAAAAATATTTAATTTCTCATCCTCTTAAAACATAAAACTTTTAGCCTATTTAACTGGAAATAGTGGTATAATTAAATTTGATCGTTTCCTTAATTTTCTTGTTTTTTTTTCAAATGGTTTAAAAATTAATAGCTGCACCCATTGTGCTTTTCTCCTTGTAAGCACACATTAGATTTTCAATCGATTTTCGGTGCGAATTTTCTTTATCCAATTTTCATATATATTTTTTTATATATAAAGAAAAAAATAACAATAGCTTTTTAAAAAAAAATTGTTCATATACATATGTAACCTACAACTCCTCTAAAGGTCACCCTGTACTTACTGCAACTTCAACGCTTGAGGGTGGTAATAACCTGGAAGACACTTTGGTACATTTACAGTTGTCAAAGCACCATTGAGCATACTGTCTAAGCTTTCCATCTAAGGCTTCTAGACATTTCTTAATATATGAAACAAAATATCTGAAAAAAACAAAAAATAAAATATTTAATATAATATTTTGATGTATAAAAACAACTTTTGAAGTTAATTAATTTTTTCATTTCATTTTTAAACATTTTTAACTCCGGTTTACTTTACTTTTATTGTCATTTGCGTATTCATAATTATAAAAATTTTTGAATCGAAACTATTATATCCAAATTTATTTTCTAAACTGCAATATGAATATTAATAAATAAATAAACAATTCGAATTGCATTATAAATAATTTCAACAAAAGGTATGAGGTAATATTGAAACAACCACTAATTTTATCAATTAAATAATTAACTAATTGCTTTGACAAAATGTATAAATTTTTATCCATGTTTGAATCCGTTATCGATATAATGCGTTCACAGGCGGTTGCCATTCAAAATCAGGTTGAGAATCCGATTCAGAATCTGCCTGCTATTATTATTTCCTCTAATACTAGTCGCTAGTACAAGTCCTCGAAAAGGATAAACAGTTGTGTGAGTAAGACTAAATATAAACAACCAATAAATCGTTGTGTTATCTGCAGCGAACACACGTTAAGACTTTGCCCAACATTTATGGGACAAAAAGTTGATGATGGTTTGTCAACAGTAAAAGGTTTAAATGTTGGACGAATTTCCGTCATACCTCCCATTATTTCAAAGCTGGTAAAAGCACTTATCTTTGCTTTCTGTGCAAACAAAACACTACTCGTTCCTTTATATGAAAAACCGTCAAGTTTTGACAAATTCCCTGCAGAATAATAACCCGAAAACTTCTGCCAAAAATACCGGAAAACCGATTGTCCCCACTCAAAACATTTCACAGACCTCGGTATAACTAATCTAAAAAAAATATTCGATTACACACGAATGGGTCTCTGTAATAAGTGTCATATGTTCGACTGTGTAAGCGCATTGCACGCACTTCAATCAGGTGACAATGCTGATTGATAGTTTATGTAAGGGACAAAATGGCAGTCGATCATCGGCAAGCAGACATATTGTATATAATCTGAGAACTGTTGTCATAATTATAATTAAATAAAATATTGAATTTACTGCATTAATTCCGACATGGTGTCAGAAGAAAATATTTTCTTTATTGGATTTATAATTGAAATTATATCTTATTACGATTGTGGAAAAAAAATTTCTTCTATACACGAGAAGCAGAAATATCGAGAAAAATTATCTTTAAGCATACAAAATAGAGGCAGCAAATAATGACCGCATGCCATAACCAATTGATGGATCGAATTTGGAACTTCAATGGCCTGGATGGAAGCGTCATTTCCTAATATATATGGCAGGAAAGAAATTATTGAATAAATCAGAGAACGTAAAAATTGCTCAATTTTTAATGATCGGTGATAAGTAAATTATTGAAATTTACGCACTATATCAAAACGATGGTTCTATTGATGCAATACTTGGAACTCCGGCATTAGCACAGAGCGAAAACGCACAACCTTTAGGGCAGCAGCGAACGCTAGATGAGGTGTTAAAATGCTTTGAGGAATATTTTATTCCTCAAAAGAATATTGCAATGGAGGCGTTTAAATTTAATTAAATTGTACAGAAGGAGCACCAACCTTTTTTGAGACTGAATTGCAAATGCAATTAATATTGTTGAAGAAAAGGCCACAATACATGCAACTTCAAAAAATGTTAATGGGAAGCAGATCGATGAAGGAAAATGATAATCAAGAAGAAGCAGCTAACAAAAATAATAATGGAAAACAAAAGCAGGTCTTCAACATTTGCTGGGATGATACAGGTAGCCCTTGTAGAAATAGATTTTACTTAAGTAAATTTAAACCAAATGATAAATGTGGTTTTAGAATAAGCTCTAAAACGATTAAAGGAGGGTTTGAAAGTAGACTAAGGCATACCGTATGTTTGATAGTACGATTAAATTTAAAATTGATACTGGATCGGATGTGAATTGAATTCGGTGAAATTAATAAAAGAATTTAATATTGAATTAGAGAGTGTAAGAAATTTCCTATTGCTGATTATAGTGGTAATGTGGTGAGGGTGTTTGGCACGACGAGGTGTTGATTTGGATTCGAATGTTGGACGGGTGGCTGAATTCCTTGTTGTTTGTGATGGGCGTGAACTATTGCTTGGCTTGAAGACTTCCGTTCAATTTGGATTGGTTGGATGGATGGACATTCAGTGGGTTGAGTGTATACCTGAACGGGTAGGGAATTTGTAGAGAAATATGGGGATATTTTTGGTGAATTAGGTAAATTTCCTCGGAAATTTTCTATTACTCTAAGGGATGGTGCAAAACCTGCCTTGCATTATAGGAAATGTATTGGGTTTGATTGATAGGGTTCATGCGGAAATTGGGAGGATGGTTGGCGAGGGAATAATTTTAACTGTGGATTATCATACACAGTGCGTGAACAATATTCAGGTGGTGGAGAAGCCAAATGGGGATCTACGGATTTGCTTGAATCCGAAATTGTTGAATGAGCAGATACAACGCGAGCATTTCCTGATTCCGACAATTGATGACTTTACTACTAGATTGGTTGGTAAAATGTTTTTAATCTCTTGGATCTTTCGCGCGGATAGATAGGTCACATGGAATTGGACGAAAATAGTTCGGATTTGACAACTTTTATGACACAGTTTAGCATATTTAAATTTTTGCGAGTGCCATTTGGCCTAAACAATGCGCCGGATATGTTTCAGCATATGATGATTCGAATCT